>JAOTBA010000205.1:30558231-30571262 GCA_025629845.1 Erythroxylum squamatum
TGGGACAGCTGGCCCAAGGATTTAAGGCTGCTCCATACCCAAAGTCAAGGATCGAACCCCTGACCTTTGGTTAAGGAAGGATGAGTCCCTTCCACTCAACCACACCCCTTAAGTTATATAATCTGATTCTTGATCATTATTAGATTAATCAATACTGAATGTTGAGCATATAAACCCAGCTATCTATCCTATAAGGAATATTTTGTGAATCTTATATGCATGTTCTTATATATATTTTTGATAGATTTTAAACATGTTTTATTTAAAATAATTCGTATTAATAAACTTATTTTGTTTTTTCAATTTAATTAATACCTTTACGTGTGACATCAAGTTTAAGCCAAATTTTATAAGTAGTTTCACTTATGATCATACCTTAACTAATTCATTTCTACAAAATAATTTGTGAATAATTTTTCTATATAAGTAAATAAATCTCTTGCTTTGAGGTTCACATTCTTTCCTTTAGATTTTTTTTTAATCTACAGCTTTCATGGGAACAAATAGACTATTTGAAACTATTCTCAACAATCCATACTTTCGACCATTAACAGAGATTCCATCTTAATTTTTTTAAAAAACACAGTCATTACTATTAGAAAAATGGGTTATGCTAATATTTTGTCCCTCTTGATTGTACGAGGATGATGATGAACCTAAGTAAGCCATTGCGATCTTTACTTTAGAACTTTGTTTGAAATACTAACTTAACAGACTTGCTCTGGTACAACTTATTAGTTCTTCATGGCATTCAAGAGGGAGGTGAATTGAATATTGATAAATTTAAATTATTATTTCTCTTCTAATGAATTGTAATTGAACAATAACTTAATATAAATCAATAGCACAATTAAAGAATAACTTAAAGAGTATAAGGAAGAAGAAAGGCAAACCAATTTATAGTGATCCAACAAGCAACTCTTACTTATATTTATTCTCTAAGATACTTCATTACTAGCTTTATTGTTGTTTGAGGTAAAATGTTATTGTTATATATGACTTGGAGATAGAATGTTGTTGTTGCTACAGTATGACATTATACTAGAAGAAGCTATATTTCCTACAACAACAAAAGGATATAATAAAAGAATTGTTTAAATTATAAAGATATATATTAGAGTGTATGTATACTTGAAGGTATAAAGAAATTTCAAACTTGCATTACTAGTTTCATTGTTATTTGAGGTAAAATGATATTGTTGGCTAATAATTGAATTTCTTCCATTAACTACTTTCTTCTCTTTGTTTCTACCAGATGCCATAATGTTGTGGATATTTATAAGAAAAAATAGACATCATATAAAAAAAGGCAAATATAACATATACAAAATAGAACAAAGAAAACTCATCATTAGTAACAAATATGAAATATAATAAAGGAAAATATCATGTTTGGTGATCATTGAATTTTTACTCCTCATGAAGCCTCGATACTTTATCCTTATCAACTTTTATGCATACTTGTTTATTTTCATTCAGAACACCTATGACCTATGCCATAATGTCCCTATAAATATCCTATACTTGATCTTACCTTATTATCAATATAAGTTATTAGGATCGAAACGAAAAGACAATTAGTTGCAGAGGTCCCTTCTTACCTAAAACCTCTCCATATCTCTAAGCTTGTTAGATCTTACGGTGATCTCTCACTTCAACTACTCTAGAGTATTGATATACCTTTTTAAATAACATCTCATTTTAAAAGTATATAGATATTCAAATAATATTGTCAACAACCAAATATGTTCATACTTTAAGGAATAAACTTTAGTAATTTTGTTTAAATTATTCAAAATTTATTTTCTTATTCTTTCAATCACTGTTTTGTTGACTTGTGATTCCAATTATAACATTATTTATGATGTATAGATTTAAGTTATAAATCAAATTAAGGCAACATTGTCATCAAACTTATTTTCACATACATTATCAATATCTATTCTAAAATAAAATATTTATGCTTACCGGTTGCCTTCCATTTCTCTTCTATGAAATTTTTATATCTTTAATACAGAGGATATATTAATTTGACAATAGCTTTTAGCTTCTTTTATAGAGTTTGAGGATAAAGATATAAATGACAAAACTTTTACATTTTTTATGCATAACTATGTTAGAAGTACCTCTTAATTAAACAACAATTGTGCACAAATTATAGTTACTACCATTAAATTCTATAAAATATGTCACCATATTTGTCAAAAAATAACTACTACATTTAATAATAAATATCAATGTATACTACTATAATATACATATAATAGCATCGCTTTATATAAAATATATGACCATATTATCCTAAACATATTACCATATTATTATAAATGTACCACTTTATTATAAAAAGTTTACCACTACATAATATAAATTTTTTTTACTACATTTTACAAAATATCCTACAATAAAGAAACTTATAATTATTTTTTTAAAAATGAATAAATTTCATTAACCATAGCAAAGCTATTCTAACATTACAACACTACTACATTTCTATGATACTGCAAGATCTTACATCACTTAACTACTCTAACAAAAAAGATAGGATCATAAAATTTTATAGATTTACAAGTGCCATCTGTTCTTTAATTCAGTAGAAATGTTGTTATGAGCATTTTTGACTATTGTTGTAGCCTTAATCCAATTGATAATGTCCTTTGCTAGCTGATTTATGCTTGTTTCTTCACCTCTATAAATTCTCCTATTTTTTTTCCACAGGGAATAAATTGTCGCAGTGAATGCTGCCTTGAAGATTGCTCCATTGTGTTTTTGAACTTTATCCATCCTAGTGATCCAAATCATTGTTTCATGCCAATCATAAGTTTAGGAGTATTCTACCAACATATGCATGAGTCTACTCCAAACTGATCTGGAATACCTGCATTGAAAGAACATATGATCTCTATCTTCCTCAGCATCTTTGCACACCATACATTGAATTATAAGAACCAAACCACCTATTCTTGGTTTCGAGTTTGTTCTTAATTGCCAGCCATGTAATTGATTCACCTTTAAGGGTGAGAGGGTCTTTCCACAATAAATTAGACTAGTGAACATTCTCTTTGTGAGGTTGAAAGATTTCACTACAAGATTTGTTAGTAAACACTCCTTTAGAGTTTGCTAACCAGCTGATACTATCATCTCTATGTCAGTGAGTGATTTGGGCATAATACTCAAGTAAGGTGGTGAAACCTTTAAATTTTCCTGACCACAAGCCATTTTGAATGAGTGAAGAGGCTTTGGCATTGAGTGGAAGTCTATTCCTAAGCTGAGAGGTCTCATTCCTTTACCCTAGTGGAATGTATTTTGCCAAATTATCATACCATAGCCAAATGATTTCTCCATTCCAAGCTTGCATTTTATCTAGAGGTAGATAGTGTTTTTCAAGTTCATCATATGAATGAAACACCATGAAGTGTCCCTAGTAATTTATAGCTACCAAAAGCTTTGATCTCTAAGATAATTTTCATGAATCCAATTGATCTATATAATTCTCGTCAATGTGCAATCTCCATATCCTTTTATAAGTATAAGGATTAATACAATTCCTAATCCCCCTTGTCTCTTTGGAATTGTTATGTCACTCCATTTTATTTTGGCCCCTTTTAAGTTTCTTATTTTTCCTGAATAAAGAAAAGCTTTAGTGATTTGATCAAGTTCCTTGATAACCTTTCTAGGTAAGATACTATATGTTGCCAGTGAATATGCATACTAGTAAGTACTGAGATTATTAGTTTAACTTTTGTAGCAAATGAGAGAAACCTATTTTGACAAGCATTGATCTTGGTCTTGTACTTCTAAATAAGGGGAATGCAATCTGAGTACTTGGGCTTGGCATGTGAGATAGCAACACTAGGATATTTAAAGGGTAAAGAATGAGACTGCAAACCTGAAATTCTGCTTAGTTCATCTACATTGCTGACACCCCTTAAAGAAATAAGTTACTTTTCTCTACATTGATTCTTAGCCCTGACCACTATGAGAGCATTTAAATATTTCCACTAGGATCCTGAAAGTCTACAAATCAGATCCACTCATTAATATCAAGTCATCTACAAACATCAAATATGTGAGATTGGATACTTTACACTTGTGATGAAACAAAAATCTTCCATTGGCACTTTTTAGTAGGAACACCATTAACAACGATACTAAGAGATGAAGTTTTGATACATAACATGATCCTTTCTATGAATTGAACTGGGAAACCAAGTGCTTCCATGCAAGAACTTCCAACTCATTGTATCAAAAGCCTTGTAAAAATCAAATTTCCATAGGCAACTATTGATCCTCCTACCTGAATTATGTTCCTTAAGCAACTAAACATCGCAAAAGGTTAAAGTAAATTTTAAATTAAAGATTTCAGCACATTACATTAAAAGGTAATAGGAGAAAAGCACTACATGCAGAGGTTTTATCGATTGATTCATATTTTATTTCATATGATGTGTTTCATTACCAATAAGCACATTTTCCATGTGCTCAGCAATACCATCTGATTTGGGAGTTCTTATAACTATGTGGTGTAAAACTATTTCATAACTTCCATATAAATCATTAAATTCTCCTCCCTGTAATTTCAAATTGTTAAAAGTTTTGAGATATTTATTTTTCTAGTTTGATTTTTCAACTAGATCCTTCCATTAGTAAAGATATTGTTTTTACATTTGAGAAAATAAATTCACCTTTCAAAAATAGTCATCAATGAAAATATGTACTAAACTTCATCTTTCAAAGCAACTTAGCATATTCCCAAAGATAAAAATTGTAGTGACCAATACTTTTAATTCTATGAATAATTGAAATAAAGAAAGTTTTTGTTCTTTCTAAAGGTGCAATATTCACATAAGTTTAATTTTGATACACTCTACTCACTTATGATCCTCTCTTAACAGGGTAATATATATCTTGCTCATATGTCATTATCTCATATATCATAACTTGGTACCATCACAATTTATAAAAGAAAATGTAGTTATTGAAAATATTCATGTAATAGAATTTCCTTCCAAAACTTATAAAGTACAAATTGTATCCATAGTCCATTTATGATGAAGTATAAACTTTGCATCAGTCATTATAAGAATATTTTCTGCAAACTCTTTATATAATCCAACGGCTTCAAGAGGTTTACAGTCAGCAAGGGCCCTTGCTGATTGTAATAATCAGCCTTACGTTCCCTTTTTATTTTTTATTTTTGATTACAAAGGAAGCAAAACAAACAAAATTAACTCAAAGCTTGAAAATACATTGCTCATTGCGCATCTCCATGCAGTAGCCCCAGGACTCCCATCAGAGGCTCCCGTAGAAAATGCAGACCTAGACTCAGAAAGAAAGCTATAGCCGCTAGGCTATCAGGGCACTGATTCCCTTCGTGATAGGTATGCTGAAGTTGGACTTCCCATGCTTGGTGTAAGAGACCTTTGATACCTGCCACAAAAAAATTATCCCCAATCAGAACTATATGGGAAGACGAGAGAATATTAATGACCTCAAGAGAGTTTGTTTCAACAACAACTCGTCGATAGCCCATTTCTCAGGCCAACGAAAATTCTGAGTAAACGCCCCAGAGTTCTGCAGTTAAAGGCGAACACCGCCCTATCTTAATTTTGAATTTTGATCATAGTGGTATTTTGGAGGTGTGTTTGAATTTCTTTCGGAAAATTTACCAATAACAATTAGGCTTGATGTTTTCATTAAATAATATTAATATAAATTTTTTGTCAATAACCTCTCTTAAAAATAAAGATGATTTAACATCTTTTAGAGTGGAAGTCTCTATATCATTAATTAAAGTTATTCTGAGTTGATTGTATGATGATAGTAATGGCTTTATCATCCTCATCTAATCTTCGCGTTTCTTAAACTAGAAAATTAATTTTAATAGAAGTAGCTTACACCATGTGCCACATGAGCAACGTTATTTTATACTAGTGAGGATCTTTGATAAATGCGATCTCTGACTTTTGCCATCAACACTTTGTTGTTGATAACCTCTCTTAAAAATAAAGATGATTTAACATCTTTTAGAGTGCAGATAGCCTCTATATCATAAATTATGATGACAGTAATGGCTTTGTCATCCTTATCTAATCTTCATGTTTCAGAAAATTAGATTTAATAGAAGTATCTTCCACCATAACATGATCAATGTTATTTTATGATCAACTTACCAGTGAGGAAATAAGCAGGATTAAATACAATGACTCTGAGTTTAACCATCAAGACATTGTTTTCTTTTCATGGAGTTACTCTCGTAACACTTAGCATAACTGAATGGAAAAGAAACTGTTTTCAGTATTCTGTACGGTAAGCAATAAAAACACTTACTTAAATTCAATTTTCGTAGAATTAAATAAAGTCGTTTTAATTTTTCATTTATCATCAAATATTCAATTTTTTTAATTTTTTTAATTTATTTAAATAAAGTTTTAATTTTTTTTAACTTATTTGTTAATGTTAGATTGTTCAATTTGATTTATATTTTATTATTTACAAAGAATATAGGAGTTCATAAATATTTTGTAGATATTTACATGACCATTATTATCAATATAAATTATTTATCAATATAAAACGTACTTAATAGGAAATATATGGCACCGAAGTAATAGCTACCCAATTTTATTCGCTTTTATATCTTATGCACATGCAATGTGGTTCACGTTGGCTTAAACCACTGCTTCTAAGATATGTTCCAACTAACCGTAGACTTTTGTGCATAATATTTAGAAATAAACAATAAAAGACAATCCATGTGCTGGCCACGAAACAATAGAAAAGAATGTATATGCCGGCCACTAATAATAAACAATAAAAAGGAAGTCATGCGTGCCAAAAGAAGAAACATGATAAAACTTTGTTGGATTCCTTCCAAAATAACTTGGCCGAAGTGATATGAATAATTGACAGTCGTATTTTACACTAATAAAAGAGAAATGCTTATATATACAATTTATGTTTTGTGAATCATGTAGTTTGCTATTAGCTATTAATCAGTGACGGAGCCAGGAATTTAAGATACGAGAGCCCAAATATTTAATTTTTTTAAATTTTGGGGGGCCTAGTGTACCACTAACTCCGGCCCTAAATAACTCCATCCTCGTATATATATATATATATATATATATAATCTTAGGGGCCTAGTGCACCACTGGCCTCTATGTACCTCCGTCACTGGTTTTAATAGTGGAATCGCGCAGGTATTGGCGAGCTTTGACCATTCTGTGACACTCAAGATAACATAACAAGGCAAAGTCTTTCGAGTTGGCATGCAAGGGTACACAGTGGCAGAGATCTTCAACAAGACGTAAAGATTTAGATGTGATCAGACTAAAAGATAGCTTGATATAGATCTTAAGTTAAAGGTTAGCTAGATCACATACATGAGGGAGGCACATGAGAGATTTAAGAACTTAATGTGTGCTCAAATAGACGGACCATGATTAATAGACTTAAATATAGATCAAAAGGAAATGCTTTAGGCTTAGATGACTCATCATCATTGAATATAGATCAAAAGGAAATCTTGGATGATATGGCGGATGAGATCATAGCAAATATATATTAGCTTTAAAAGATAAAGACCCTATGGAAGTATCATCTGAAGATAGTGAAGTTCTTTATGGATATAGATGTACCTTTCCTAACTAAATGTAATATCTTATCTTATTAGTTGTGATATATCTAAATCATATCAAATAGAGTCTTATTTGGACAGAGGTGTCAACCAATTTGTTAGTGTGGTATCATCTGATAAGGATAGAAGTGATCTAATAAGTTGAGTTCAATTAAGATTCTGAATTATAAAGTTTGAGATGTTCTAAATAGCTTATTTGAGCCTTCCCCCAAAATAGAGAACAAAGATAGGGAGGAAGGGAATACATTAAGAGAGAGCATTCCTTCGTATACTTTTGCGGAAATAATAAAAGTTAGTTTTTACCATAGTTCTTGTGAGTCTATTGTTGCATATAATTATTTAATACTTTTATAGTATTCTTAGTCGAGTGTGAGTGTTAAACCCTTAAAGGGTTGTGAGACGTTCGAGAACAAGGTTTTGTTGATCAGTGATCATGTGGAAAGACTAAGTCTTACTAAAATGGGCCTGAGCGAGATTGTCATGGAAAGGAGTAGGTGTGACTTTAGTATAAGTTTGATGTCTAGGAAAACCTTTTTAACAATTGATGTCAGAGCCAAAATATCGATATGATAGGAGGCAACAATTTGACAGAGCGTGTCAATAGAGTGGAGGCAGGAAGATTGATAATAGTAGATTGAATAATGTTTTAGTGGATAGTTTAGTATGTTTTTAGTTGTTAAATTGAATAATTAGTGCATGTTTAGGTTATGATTGTTTTATTTATTTAGACATTTGTGTTCTGAGGGTTTTGTGGGTTAGAGTATGCCATTGAGCTTAAATTTTGTGTATTTCAAGTGCCTTGATGTGTTTATTAGTGTTTAAGGTCAATGTAAAAGAACAGGGTAGATTTGGAGGAAGCTTGGGACAAAACCTAGGGCCATAATCATGATAGAAGCCTGATGAAGGTGCCACGATCGTGATAGAAGCAAAATTTTGTGCCACGATTGCAGCACTATGGGCCACGATCGTGGCCTGCGTGATAGATGATGCGGACATCCTTCCGAACATAAGTTTTCGAGGTACTTTTCAAACTTTTTGGGCATGGGAAAATCCTAGGGTTTACCCTAAATGGAAAATACTATATAACGAAAGAGAAATGACCTAGAAAACAACTCCCACCTCTTCCACTTTAAGAAAGATCCAAGGAGAGAGAAAGAAGAAGAGAGAAGGAGGAGAAAGGAAGGGGAGAAGAAGGAGGCTATTGTGATGCCATCTTTTCGATTGATTCTGACCCTTCCAAGTGACTTCATTTCATCCTTATTGTTCTTTCTTTTGAGTGTATAAGATGGATTTGTTGGTGAAGGATTTGGTTCTAAACTTCTTTAAGGATTTATTCTTGAATCAATGTTAACGTGATTTCTTTTGATGTTAATACATTGGGTGTTGTGAATATTTGTTGTATTTGCATGCTTTGGTAATAAATCAAGAGAGTGAACTAGTAGCAAAACTATTAGATTGGATAATGAGAGTTAAACAATCTAATAGATAGCGCAAATAATCAAACCAGGAATTTAGACAAAGAGAGATCTCGTGTGAGAACCCGGTTGTCTATTAAAGGACTTAAGATTTAATTGTAATTGTGGGTTTTTTGTTAATTGAGAGATTGCAAATTTCATAATTTAATTAGGGGTAATGATTTAGGGTTCAATGATTATAACTCGAGAGAGAGTAATCTACCTTTCGAAAGTCTAGGACCAATACCGTATTAACTCAAAATTAGTCATGTTAGCATTTAATGGTAGGATAAATCTCCCTTATCATATTCGTCTAATCTATCTTGTGTGATTTCCATTGTTAATTTAGTATTGCTCACTTTGATTCTCTTTATGTGATAATTTTACATTTTTATTCAAATCAATCATCTTCATGTGTTTACTTTTCTGTATAATTTTTATTTCCTTTTTAATAATTCTTTAGGCCCTAGATAATTAGAACTAGATTACTTCAACAGCTCCTAGAGGGATCGACATCTCACATACTACATCCATGACTTGTGCGTTTGCAATTTTTTGAGGGTTTTAAATAGATTAAAACTTATCTCAACAAGTTTTTAGTGTCGTTGCCAAGTAGTAGTAGGATTAGTTTAGCGCTGGTAGTCTAAGGCATTCTCATCACTCTTATGTCCATGCATTTGCATGAACAAAATAGTCACTCGAAGTTCAAGTCGGATCGTTGAAACCCTAGCATTCGACATCACTAGCCTGGAACAAGCCATTCAAAAAACAAAATGCCAAGACGAAGAAATTGAAGAACCGATGGCTGAGGAATTTCATCAAGAGTTTCAACAAGGAGGAACCCAAAGGAACCAACCTCGGACCCTTATGGATTTCATGAGACTAGGATTTAATGCAACCAATCAAGGAGTTGCTAGACCTTTTGTTCAATCACTGTCATTAGAAATTAAGTCAGCCCTATTGAACATGTTGCAAACAAATGTGCAATTCTATGGGCTAACCAATGAGGATCCCAATACACATATAGTGAACTTCCTCGAAATATGTGATACCTTTCGATATTATAAGATGTCGGAAGATGTGGTAAGGATGAGGCTTTTCCCTTTACATTAAGGGTTAGAGCTAAAGCTTGGTATCACTCTTTTAGTCTCTCAATTGTCACATCGTGGGAGCAATTGGCATGTGCATTCCTAGACAAGTATTTCCCCTCACTAAAACTATGAAAATGATAAAAGAAATCACGAACTTCCAACAAAGTGATGGAGAACCACTTTACGAGGCGTGGGAGAGTTATAAGGATTTACAAAGGAGGTGTCCACACCACAACCTACCAAAATAATTCCTTTTACAAACCTTCTACAATGGAGTCAATCCATCCATGAGAGGTACCATAGATGCAACATCGAGTTGGTTGCTTATACGAAAGACTGTTGATGAAGCGGAGGGGTTGCTTGAAGAAATGGCCAATAACAGCTGTTTGTGGATGAATGATAGGAGTAGACAACCTACAACCCTCTGTGAGCAAAAAGGAGCTTTAGTTGTTAACCCAATTACAGAAATGCAAGCTAAGATCGACAATTGAACAATATGAAAGCTTCTTCTTCAGCCACTGTTAAGGTTGTTCAACAAAGATGCGAGTTGGACGGATAAGACAACCATGATACCATTTGTAACATCCCGTTCCCAACTTCCCATCCACAGGGTTGGAACCCAAAGCACTTGGTACATGTGTGATTAATCGAAGAAATTGGGACAACACATCTCATGCTCATGCATCATATAGGGACATATGCACGTGACTCGTAAATCCTTGCATCTAGTAATAAATGTACATGCATTGACATTCCGGGTATAATGGGAAATGGACCTGATTGTCCTGAGGTTTAGAGGCTATTAGTATTGAAAATTGATTTGGGAAGTGCAATTATTGTTTTAGCAAGTTTGGAGAATTTTAGAAAATTTTCCTGAAATAAATGCCGTCATAAGATAAGATGTAGTTCATTCTTTGAGTTGCTACCAAGTGTCCTGACATGTGTCACGACACTCTTGGATCCATTTAATGGCCTTGCCTCTGTTAGTTAAGTCACGACACCTTGCAAATGAGAAAGCAAATTGAGATTTGTCTTCTGTCTTCTTCACCATCATTCTAGTAGCTTCCTTTCTCTTTGCTCTCTTAGCTCCCTGTGCAAGTTGCTTATTCTCCCACCTGGCTTTTTCGCTCTTTTGCTTTCTCGCCCTTTTGCTCACCTAAAGAGCCGAATATAAAACTACCTTTCGAGAAGGTGATGATAGGGTATGGTGAGAGGTAGAGACAACGTAGTGCTGTCGAAGGATTGAATAAGCGGAAGCTGAAATAGGTAAGACTTGTATTGTCAGTTAAATGCATTAGTTATGCTATTTCGATATTTACGAAGTTTCTACGTGTGTCATGGGCAAGGTTATATGAGGATTTAACGGATTTCAAAGAAGTGATCGGATGAGTGAAAAAAATCTAGAAATTGGGTCTAAGTAGAAGTAAAACTTGCTTCTACGGTCTTTATGAAGGTTGTAAAATGTATTCCGACCGTTTCATTGATCTGAAGTATGACACTTTGGTTAAGGGAGTGAAAAGTTAGGGGTTTCTGATGCTGTTTAGGATAAAGTTGACGAACAGTCACTTGGTGTGGTCTTTTTGACCCTCTTAAAGACTGAATCTGGTTTTGAGTTCTCTTGGAAGTTCTAGAGCTCCTTTTATCGTCCCATCGATATTACGTTGTGAAATTTGGAACATCCGCCCTTTTGTTTTGACCGATCGATCCGTCCTTCTATTCTGACCGATCGATCCGTCGTTCTGTTCTGATCGATCGATCCGCCCTTCTGTTTTGGCCGATCGATCCGCCTTTTTGTTCTGACCGATCGACTTGACCCCCCGATCGATCGACCTTACGATCGACTTTCATCTTCTGACTGATTGACTTTGATTTGCTGACCGACCTCCCTCTACTCTTTTGGATCACAAGTCTATCGACCGATCTCTGGCCTTTTGGCCGATTGATTTTGTTTATGATTGACTGACCGACCAAGAGTCGGTCGAGCTCTATTTTTTGATGCTAATCGATCTTCTACGACCGACCAACTTTCCTTATTTATTTTAGCAATTGGCCGAGCGGTTTGGCCGACCGCTCTTTCTTCTTGATTTTGGCCATAACTTCTTCGGCCGACATCTGACTGCTCTGATTTCTAAAGTGTTGAATCTGTAAGACATTTCTCTATCGTTTCCAACCGTAGTGATCGATTTAGATATGAACTGAGAAAGATCGATCGATTTAAAGTGGAATGACTGATTCAAAGAGTTTGAGTTGTAAATCTTTCTGAACATGGTTTAGTAATTTGGTGATATCTTGAGCTATAGAGCTCCAATTGATCTGATTTTTGTTTCAAACTAAATTAGAGACATGGATCTACAAGTGATCCGAAGGAGCCGATCGATAATTGAGTCTTTAAGATGTTCAAATTCTGGAGTGAAATTCGGTGTAATGTTCGACCTCTGTCTAGTATTGATCTGACAATTATTTGGCCCGAACTTCCTCATTTTTGAACCGAATTGAGTGATGTTATTGGAGTACGACTCTCTAAAAGGGAGTGTTAATGGGACGATACCCGGGCTTGTCATAAATATGCATTGTACATATTTCATTTCAGACATGTACACTACGAAACACTTAGAATTGTACACTTGGTAATGTGAATCTTGCATAAATGTACTGTGCAGGCTGAGTGCCCGCATTCAGGCGTTTCCAGACCGGGAAAGCAATTGCTACTCTGGAGCGTACTGTGAGTAGACCGAGATGGTCTCCTTTT
This sequence comes from Erythroxylum squamatum, assembly GCA_025629845.1. Lineage (NCBI taxonomy): Eukaryota > Viridiplantae > Streptophyta > Magnoliopsida > Malpighiales > Erythroxylaceae > Erythroxylum > Erythroxylum squamatum. The sequence continues at coordinate 30,571,165 of JAOTBA010000205.1, forward strand.
ACTGTTTGTTTTATTTGAAATTCTTGTACTGATCGATCGTTGAATTGCTACTTGATTGTGAATTGGGTGAACTAAGTATGCTTAATGCGACCGACCTG
>JAOTBA010000205.1:30610715-30626501 GCA_025629845.1 Erythroxylum squamatum
ATAGGAATCATAACAAATCCTTATCCTAATGGATATATGACAACATAACATATCCTTATGGATTCAATCCTTTATTAAGAGTTGACATGTGTCTCCATTTAATTAAACAATTTCAACTAGGCTGACCAACAAATAAAATAAATAAAAAATCAACACCAAAAGTAAAAACTGATGCAGAAATCAAGCTGAGAAGTAACATCCAATAAAAGAGATTCAAAACAAAGTCATAAAATCATGCTTACAAAATTATGAGTGAGACTAGATATATTACCGTGAAACTTATCCTTTCGAGTAATTATCCCAAATGTTTCCCGAGTTTCACGAACCATAATACCATTAACTCCAGTAAAAGATGCTATTTTACAGTCAGCAACTGCCACAAATACAAAGAACGTAAGTATATAACTTAATCTGACAAAGTCAAACTGATTATGCAAAATGATGCATCCCTTACAAACATAAGCCTCTACAGTCCAAATTAAAACAGCGGGACAGGGAATAACCTAGAATAATAGCACCGTGTAGATCTGCATTGAGAAGACAATGAGCCAACTGATTACCCCTACATGATTGAATCATGTAATATTCATGAGATCCATAGGCCAAACATATAAGATGCATGCTTGCAGCATTAACAAATATTAAAAATTTTGATTTTCTTACCCAGTATTTTTAAGAAGCTGGGTTATGTAGCCCTTCCACATCTCATGCATTGTCTTAAAGGCATCATATCTGTAGAGCAAGGTTGCATTTTTAACACAAAATTGCAAGTAAACCTATAATCATACAGAGCATAAAAAAGGGAAAATAGAAAGAAAAAAAATAGCTCCGGTTAAATAGTAAAGAATTACGAAACGTACTTATAAAGATCTTCCTGTAAATCTAATAATCCACACTTTTTCAGTTGATTCATGGACATGTGCTGTTTAGAGCGCTTTGAGTGGGTTTTCAAAGCCTTCACCTCAGAGCTGATAGGTTTGCTACGTCCTTGTACATAGTTATCAAGAAGGATCCAGTTATCAATTTTCTTGGTTTTAGATCCTTGCGTGTACTTTTGAGAAGCGTCACCATGCTGAAGAAGGTCATGCAAGACTTTCTCTACCCCATTTCCTCCTTTGCAGTACATCTAGAGAACACCAAGCATTACTGAGCAAGGTATTACATTAAAAATTGAACAAATGCAGCTTCAAGGACCTTAATTTTAAAAAATGGCATACATTAGTATTGGTTGTTAGCAGGTTCTGATGTACTGGTTGTGAAATCTGTAAATATGCCAAACTATTTTCTTCTATATCTGTTATAACAATTAGCAAAAATACATTTCAGTGTAGTCCTCCATCTAGTTCATAACGGATCTATCCGACAAACCTGAAATACAAATGAACACATAATAGAACTCTAGCTGACGATAAATATAAAAACAGTAAGGTATACTTTACCTTGGGCTGAAGTGTAACCAGTGAAAAAAACACTTCCTGCACAGAAGCCCCAACAAAATGTGATCTCGATAGGAACTTGAAATCAAGCCAACTGGAAGTAAACAAGCTAAAAAGTATGACCTTTCTTAAATGAGGTACTTGAAGAGAGAGTTGCTGGGTTGTCAACTACTCGTGGAAGAGAAGTTTTTGGAGAATTATCTTCTCTTTCGCCTTCCTGACCACTTACTTGTTTGCTTTTCTTTTGATGTTGAAGCAACTCAGCCTTGGCAACAGCAAACCTTCGCTCCAATGCCTCCAAAGTGCGTTTCTTATTATCCTGATGTATTGCTTGGGTTGCCATCACCAGCTCTCGGAGCCCAATGTCTCTCGAACAAGAAGCAAACCTATTCAATGCATGGAAAACGAAAACGGTTCGAATGCAAAAACACTTGGCAATTCTTCAAAAGCAGCACATGATTTATGTAGCAATCTCCCACAATTCAACACCAATCCAATACAAAAATATAAGCTTTATTGTAAGCCCATATATTAATCATGGTTTACTTCCCTTCCTTCAAATATGAAAGAGAAAAGCTTCTCATGTTCTTGCACCCAACAAAAAGAAAAGAAGAGCTTTCCATGTTCTATGGTTTTATTGAACTGTAGAACAGACATTGGTCAGAAGATGGATAGAGATGAAGCGGAAAGATAAAGAAAAGAATAGAATAGCAATAAGTCAGGCCCTACTCTACCTTTCTTAATCACTGGAATCAAATTGGAATTTTGATGTTTCCTAGTTTAGTTAGAAGCCGAAGCTGTATCTGAAGCTCTTTCTAGGTTTTATCGCTGAGATGGGCTACTTTCTTTCACTTGCCCACGACCATCTATAGTGTTCGCAATTCTAAAATTAGGCGAATAAAATAAAGAATTGGGGAACTCCTTAAAGCAACAGGAAGGCCGAATAACTCAATTGGGAGGAAGGAGCCATACTTGTTCCAAAAGAAGTAGAAACAGTAGCATTAATAAATCAACAGGAACATGAGAAGAGATCCAACAATAAAAGACAGATTAAGTCTTAGATTCCTAACAATTCACATATTGTTTTCACTAAATCCAATTCAATTGAATTAATGAAAAAGGGGCCATCTAAAGAAAATTATAAATATGAAAACTACATCTATGAAAATATAAACTTTTACTTTTATCAAATCGTCCTAATTAAGTTGCACTTGATTATTCAAGATATCACCAAGTTATTTCAAAAGTCATGTATTGAAACACTTTCTGAATAAACACGCTGAGACATTGATTTAAGAGCTTTGAATCAATTTTTTAACATGCATTATCAAAGCTTCCTCTTTCAAACTTAACCCATTGCCTTAAAAACCCCTTCTCAAGCATCCTTAAATCAACTTTTGTGCTATCATTCAAGCATATCCAATAATAATTATGTTTTAGTAATAAGCTCTTTTTGGCATTCTACTGAATATTAACTAACAAATGACTTGATACAACTTGGATTTTTATATAGTAAGTATTGATGATCTTTGTTGTTAACGTCTTCCTTTATGAGTAGATAAAAAAGACAACCTTGTTGAATCTATTTAAATTATTGAAACTCTTCTTTAAGATATGAAACACTTTAACTTTATCAGCACAAGTAACTATGTTTATTTTCCAACCGATTCACCATGTCTAGCAGCAACAACGAGCTTTACATATCCTCATATGCAATCAAAGAAAGAGAAAAAAACTAGCAACATAAAAATGGCATCTCTTACCCTAAATGCTTACTAGCCGCTGCAATTTCAATTTTGTCCTTTGGAACTTTCAAAGGCCTAGGATCTCCAGTGAAAATAAGGCAACAACCCACGAAGAGAAAACCAGAGAACAACGTGAAAGTTACCAGGTGACAACAAAGAAGGACACGCAATAAACATTGAGCCGACGATTAGGGCATAAAGAGGAGAGACTCAAAGAGTAGTCGCGGAGACTCTATCATATTTAAAAAACTAGAAAGAATTTCATTATCTTTAAAGATCAACAAGTCTCATGGAAGGAAAAAGAAACTCATACCTGCAGTTCAAGAGACGATTGTACTAATTTATCAAGGTTCTTTGACTGCAGATTGTGCCTCTCAATAACCTGCGTCACACTTCAGTAAAAAAAATGTTGGCCATCATCTACAGTATAAATCTTCTTAGGAAGAGAACTTAGAAGAACTGCAGGTGTACTTCTACAGTTTAGAAGACTCAATCTTGATATACGTATATCATGCTAAATTCATTTATTGAGAAATTTAAACCTCTTTTAAATTTCCTAATCAGTGGACAGCCAACAAATTAGCTTTGCTTACAGAATGTTCAAGGTTAAGAAAAGTTCTCTTAGAAAGAAGGCCTTATCCAATGGACTTCCACTTTGTAGGGTTAGGGCGTGGCAGCTTCTCTTCCATTGGTTGTTATTAAACTAATTAAGCACAAATTGTTACCAATCCTGCGATAATCTTCGAATAGCAAAACAAAAGGGTAGATTATGGGCAGTCTCATGGTCTTCTACGCAATTTAAAAGATCTTTTGTTAATTACTCAGTGTAATCCAACAAGAAGAATCCTAAGCACAACCCCAATTTTAGAAATAAGCTTGAAACATGCGAAAACCCTTTAAATACCATATTTAATTTTCAGAAATTTAAGATAGAAGGGACTAACCTGTGCCAATTTATCAGGATGGTGTCGGAAGCCAGTAAGAAGAAGGCGGCGCAGAAGAAGGCGGCCGCCGCTGCCAAGAGAGGCGGTACGCTGCTGCTGCGACGTCGACGAAGTCGGCGACAAATGTTCAGTATGGAAACAGCGTTGACAAGTTGTCGAGTGAAGTGGGCAGTTGCCAGATATCGGATCGCACCTCTACTGGCGTTCTATGTTCTCATCGACTCATCCTCTTGCCAGAGACATTCGCGTAAGGTCTTTCCTTCCCAAATTTATGTTTTTTCTTTGCATCTTAGGTATTTTAAATAACGGCTTATTTATTCGGCTGCATAGGAGAATAAGCTTTACTAAACAGACACGTGAAAGGAATAAATTGGTAATTAGTAGGTAGAAAAGGAGCATTCTAAAGAAAAAAGGGGACTCAATTGTATAGTGAAGAGAGTACCAAATCGGTTAAGAAATTAATTAGTAATATATTTTTGTATCTAAGTATTTGTAATGACATTAATAGGTTAAAAATAGTAATAATAAAATTATATTATACTTAATATTAATTTCAAGAATCAAAATTAAATATAGTAATATTTAAAAGTTAAGTTTACTATGATTTTTACTTATGTTATTTGCATAAATTTCCGATTAAATTTATCCTTAAATTTTTATATTTAAAAAGTAATGGTCCTTAAATTTTTATATTTAAAAGTTAAGTTTAATATCAGTTTTCGTACCGTAATCTACTTTCTGTATGAAAATGTTAAAATTTCAGAAAGACAAATTTTGGGTACATTTGGATTTGGTCGTTAATATCCAAAGATAAAAGTTAACAGGCACGTAAGATCTGTCGTTAGTCATTTACGATATATAAACCAAATTTACCTAAATTGAACTATGGTAAAATTACAGTATCAAATTACAGTATCAGTAAGATAAAAAGTTTAAGGTTTAAAGATTTAACTGATATTGAGAAATTATAAAGATTATGTGGAATTTAGTCCATTTTTTGGGCCGGCTTGCTCTAACTTATTTTGATAAGCTCTGTGATCAGCATATCTTGTTAAAGAATATTATTAAAAACGGTCCAATTCTAACTTATTAAATTTATAAAAATTACAAAATTACACAATGTCATATTGTAAAGTTGTAGATTATTTAATTTATTTTTTTGTTTATATCTTATTCATTTAAATTTATATATATCTTTATTATATATTAATTATTTCTATAATTTTAAAACTATTTATTTTAAGAAATAAAATACCGACCGGTATTTTTCACCGGTACCACCTATACCCGTATCGGTACCGGTTTCCAACCAGAACGGTACGTACTAGCCGATACCGGTCGGTACGGAACGGAATTCGAAACACTGATGAATACACAATGGATTGGGAAAAACTCTATCAATTGCATGTTTATATTAATTTAATACTGATTGAACTTTTTAAACCTTAAATTTATTATCTTATCGGTTTAAAATATGATTTAGTTTTTTAAAAAAAAATCATTATTACAAAGAAGTAAACTTATGAAGGAGTGAAACTATAACGCGTAAGGATTAAAATAAATAAACAAATGAGATAAATAAATCGGACGGCCCACAACTCACAAAAGGATTAAAAGGTATTTTTGTGTTTTAATTCTTTTAAATATTTTTAATAACAATTTAATTAAATTACTTTCACCAAAAATACCATATGAAAATTTGACATAAATAATAATGTTGTATAATTATTTCTTTTTAATTATTTCATCCCATATTCTTCTTCTTATTATTATTGTTTAAATTTTTTATTCTTATTATTATTAATTATTCTTATAAATTTTCTACTTATTTATTAGTCTTATTATTATTAATTTTATCAATTATTTTTAATGTAATTTTTGTTATTATTTTTGTTTTTTTGTTATTTATTGTTATCATTATCATTATTTTTATTTTTATTGTTATTATTATTATTATTCTAGTTTACATATAAGTTATAAATTCACTATTAGCTGAGTACTTTGATTTGATTATGAGTTCCCTCACTTGAATAAATATAATATATAATTGCGTGTTTTTAGTTATATTATTATTCTAGTTTACAAATTAGTTATAATGAATAGATATTAGCTGAGTACTTTGATTTGATTATGAGTTCCTTCACTTGAATACATATAATATATAATTTTTTAAAGTTAAACCTTTATTTTTTATAAATAATAAAGTTCAAGTTAAACGTTAATATGAAATTCAGAGTTTAGTGAAGTGAATAAGTTAAAAACTATAATACATACAATATCGAAATATGTTTAAAAAAAATTAGTCCGTCTATGTAATATAGTTAAGTAAAAAATGAAGTGAAAAAGATACACATAAACATGATCATTGGACAAAGGAACAGCTAAATTCTGAATTGTATCATTGGACAAAGGAAGAGCTCCACTGTTTTCTAGCAAAGACTATTCCTTGTTTTGCCGCATCAAGTGCCAACAGCTGATGATCATCAGTACATACATCAGATGCCCCCAGATCTCCAAATGGGAGCAACTTTGGATTCCCATCAAAGAAACCAAGCCTCATGAGAACTATGTAATTGTAAGTTAAGGCCTGATCTACTGTGGACTCATCTACTTTTGTTAGTTTAACTGCATTCTCGGTATAGTTACCCAAGAAATCCCCACAGTTCATGTTTAAACCTGTATGATAAACCTCAACAGAATCGCAATCAGAAACAATATATCTGCCAGAAATCACATGAAATGGCTAATTAGACAAACTGTTGTAGGCTTCACTCATTGAAAAACTTGACAATTCAAGGAAAAAGAAAATTGTAAGATTTAAGTTATAATGTCAGATAGGGGATTAAGCAAGCAGTAGTTCTTTGAAATTTGACAAGTAAGAGAAAATGACAGGCAGCTTATAAAGTGGTTAGAGTAGAACACACCCGTCGAGATTCCATTGGCTTCTAACTAATTTACCCTGTTGTATGAGCACATGACACTAGTAGGAATACCATTTACCCTGTTGTATGAGCACATGACACTACTCACATGTCCCTCCTCCACACAGCTTCTAAATGGAGGCTGATATGTGTCCTCCATATCCTGCTTTGTTACCTGCGAAAACCCCATTGTTATGTAAAGCTTCAGCTAACCAAATACCACGTCTCAAAAACTTCACTAAGGTACAAAAATTAAATAGGTAGTAAAACATCATATCCATCACTGAACACCCATGTTCTTAGTTCTAAATAACTGGAAATTATTTTCAACGAATTCAGGAATATATCACAAGTCAATAGTAGTGATCATACAGTCAAATTTCTTAGTTTACTGCCCTACAAACTTCTCTGTCTGCAGCTTCTGACATCTGTTAGAAATCTCAGGTTATGTAGCATAACAAAGGTCATAGTAATTAACTAAAAAATGTCTAGTGAAAGGAGCAAGTCCTAAACAACCATTCTAATTGGCTTGCTAAGAGGGATAGATTATATATACCTTGGCATCAAAATGAAATCGATCGGTTCCTTTCCAGTTATCAACATCATAGGCAGTGTAATGTTTGCAACAACTTGAAACTTTCAACTTGTCATCACTCGTGCTTCCTCCCTCTTCGCCAACTTCTTGCAAGCCCTTGACATAATTTACAGCATATATGGACACAACGAGAGGGTCCTCTCCGGGTGTCTCTTGTCCACGACCCCATCTCGGGTCACGAAACACATTGACATTAGGACTCCAATATGTCAACCCAGCTAAACCCAAATTGTACATTGCTCGAGCCTCTGTTGACACCACCTGCCCCATCTTAAGCCAGAGTGTCTTGTTGAAACTAGCAGCGGAGAGAATTGTTGCTGGGAAGCTAGTGGCACCTGGTATTGTTGCATTAAATTTGACACCAGGACCAACATTTGACACTCCATGTAGTGCTTCAGACCACCATTCATAGACTGGAACACCTAGTCGAGGAATTCCAGTGGCAGTATTTACTAGTTGTTTTACCTTTTCTTGGAGTTTCAAGCGTGAGATCAGGTCCTTAGCACGGTCCTGATATGTTAGGGATGTGTTACAAAATGGGAATTGGCTGGTCTGAGGAATGCTCTGGTCACAAGCAAACTTTTGACTGGCACTAGGGACGATAAGGAGCAATGCAAGTAGTAGTGATGAGAGAAGTAGGCCCTTCATGGTCTCTCTTGTTATTTTGGCTACTTAGAGTTCTGATATACCAGTATAACATTATTAGTAGCAACTCAACGAAATTTATAGTTGAAGGGTGAGACTCAGTGTCGACTGAGAGTTACCTTGTATGCCAAACGATGTTGGTTGCTTGGAGTTTGAGACTATTCAACTGGTTTTCTAGTTCAGAAAGCAACGAATGCTTGGGTTGCTTGGCCAAAACAAAAGCCTCTTTTCTCTAACAGCGGCAGAATTTATTGACATTATTGGGACCCAAATGTTTAACCCTAACTATTTACCTGGTCCCCATGAACTTGAGGACACTGAATATTTGCATTAATCTTAAGCATCGCTCCTTTTTCTATGACTCATCAAGGATAAGTAGAGCACAAAAGCAAATCCTTTCCAAGTCTGTTAAGTTCTTTAAGCAACGTCATTCCTGTCCAAGAAAGATATTAAGAAGCCTAATCCTGATCGACTTGGCCCATCTTGCAATTTAAATAATCCTGTTATGAGGTTTGCACCAAGCGTAACTGTTACTGATTCAGTACTTGATAGGATTCAAGTGATTGCCTTTGCTTGGTGTTTACACAAACCTCGCACTTGAAAAGATCAAACGGTACAGGGTCTTCTTTATTACCACATTTTGATAGTTGTTTACTACACGGCTTACATTTGCCAAGGATCTTTGTCCAATGTTCATTACACTTCCCAAATGCGAGTGTTCATGTCATGTCTCCTGTGTGTGTAAAGAGAGGAAGAGGGACAGGACGAGAGAGAGAGAGACAGAGAGGAGTAGTCAAGGAAGGGTGACTTCTAAGAAAGACTAAGAGTAAGGGAATCATTCTTATCCCGTTTTACTTACGTTAAATTTATCATTGGAATGTGATAGTGACTTTCTTAATTTCCCCGGAAAAAGAATCAGTGTCGAGAGGATTATGCCTCCAAGTCGCGTATTTTTGCTCAACTTCGTAAAGTTTTATGTTTGCTCTCAATAATAAGATTTTTTTTTAACCAATGCAAGACCTTCCCATGTTTAAATACTTGTTATCGCATAATATAACTTAAATCCTAAAATAACATATCTTTAAAATTTTAACAAAATTAATTTTTCGCCAGCTTAATTTTACGTTAATATTGACGTGATATTATTTTTATATTTTAAATTAAAAAATAGGTCTCAATTTCACATAATTATTTTTTCAATTAACCAAAAAATGGGTCCTATTATTATATGGCAGCGATAGCGATTTTTATAAATTTCAAACACTAAATCTCATTTGTCACTGAAATCTATTTTTTATTTAAATAATAATAAAGTGTTAATATTAATGTGACATTTAATTGATAGAGAATTACCTTGTTAAATTTTTAATCCAGTTAGTTTCAAATGTTTTGAAAATTGTGAGGTTTAAGTTAAACTCTTCAAAAGTTTGGATTTGTTCTATATTTTGTTGTAATTGTTGATAGTCAAAATGTACTTAAAGCTTTTTTATTAGTAAGTAATTAAGAGTCTATAAGTACCAGTTAATTCACCCGTGCATTTGTGGCAGTGGCTCTTAAAATTAAAATCATTGAATTTAAAAATATATATGTTTTTTAGTAATTATACTCTATCTTGGTTAAACTAATAATTCATAATTCTGTATATAAAATATACATAAAAGTATTTAATAATTTAAAATAAATGAAAGAGATAAAATCTTACGAAAATGAACTTTTAGTTTTAGTGTTAAATACAATCCACCTTCATCTCTATTTTTATATTTTAAAATTATTATTTATTATTATTTTAGATATTATATAAATTTCTTTTCACATTTTGTTATTTTGTCATCTATTAGTAATCGTAAATGCAATATCATATTAAAATTTAAGAATTTTAATAATATATTAATTTAGTTAAAATAAAAATTAAATTAATTAAAAGATAACAGAAAATTATATATTGTTTAAATGATATAAAACATAAATGATAATTTTCAAATAAGAGAGTTAAAATATATATAAAAAAAAGATACACACCATTTAGTACTAAAATTTAAAACCTAGCTTAAAAATGAGGGTGGACTAATAACTTTTGTTGTGGGTCTAGCCTCATTTTAGAGATTGCGTGTTCGTCTAATTCAACTAAATTTGGGCTCCATAAGTGTTAATTGTTTTCATAGATCAAAAGAAATAAAGAATAGGCAGATTTGAGGTAGGAACTGATGATTGGAAGTTGTTTATGGTATCACACACCATGTTAATAGTGGACACAGCCATATGGATAAATGTGTAAGCTTTTGTAACTATGTCCAAGTTGAATGATGACACTTAAAGTTAGACACACTTGTGTGGAGTCAAACATGCCTGTGTTATTAGGTCACTAAGACGATGTGTGTTAGCAATGTCAAGTTTTAAAGTTTAAAAGTCGAACATGGTCATCACATAGGGATGTGTAGGCAATCATATGTAGTATAAAATCTTATCTTTTTGAGATTAAAAAATAAGTTTGGAAAATAAAAGTTGCGTAAGATAGAAATACTTGAAAGATGAAGAGTTTTAGAGTCCAAATAGCATTGTTCAACTTGAGTTTTATTGAAGTTTGATTTCTAGGATTGATTGGGAGTATTATTGGCATATATGAGAGGTAGAAGAGAGATTATATGTGGTTGTTTTGTGATGTATTCTTAGCTCAAAACCTTAAACGTATGTGTCCTATTATTTTTTATTTAGAACTTATTGTCAATTTTTCCAGTTCAAATTGTGTATCTATTTTATCTTTAATCATATATTTTGTTTGACTAATTTATTATTGGTTGAGTGATTCCATTAACCCTATGAGTGTTACTGTTTGGAATCTAACAACTGGTATTAGAGCCTTAGGTATGGATAGTAACAATAGCTCTATGGTGAAGACCTTTTCTTCTCTTCTTATTCGTATGGTACGGTCTTATTCCTCTTATTCCGGTTTGTTCCTTATTGGCCCTTTATAATAAAATAGAATATCAGGTTCTGTGACTGAGGAAGTCTTTTCTTTGGCTCTATACGGGGAAAAGAAGATCAAAAATCGTTGAACATATAGGATAAATATCAGGTTCTATGCACGTCCTTGAAATGAGTGCATGTACATCACACCTCCCCCATGATTCAGAGATCGATAAATAGAATCTTTGAGATACGAGTCTCCCAGTCTACTAATCTTCTCCAAAAAGCCTATCCTCCCCGCCTCTACGTGGTTCTTTCTGATTAGGTAACTAAATGGGAACCAATGGATCCCGACTAACTACTCAATATAGAGAACTATAATGAAAAATCTCTTGTATTGCAAAGATCTCTATGATCCAATCAATATGAAAAAAAGTATAAAGATGATGTTTCGTATAAGCTAAAGAAGATAGATAAAGAGTGGGAGAAGATGAAGCAGAAAACCTTGGGAACTATTATACATTAGATTGATATTAGTATATTCAACCACGTATCCCAAGAGATAGATCCTTTTAAGATGTGAAAGAAAACCCCTTCCATAATCAAGGCCTCCTTGATTAAATGACTTGTGAACTTGAAGTTGAAGGTTAGGAAATTAGCGTCAGAGCATCTCTGCGATTTTTAAGATGGTATGCTTTCTTTAAAAAGACTTGTTGTGACTATTAGTAACTCCACTCTGGATGGTGTGTGCTTTCTTTATATGTGATTAAAGAGAGCATGTTTAATAATGAGATTGTGAGGAAGGAGAAGGGTAAGACAAGTCTAAGAATAGGCCCAAGTCGAGAGATGGTAAGGAAATTAGGATATGTCACTATTACACTAAACATGGTGACACAAAGAAGTCCGATTACTAATGGAAGGAAAAATAAAATAAGCAAGACAACTAGAATGATAGAGACAATAATAAAACGATAGCAACAACCTTAAGCACAAATGATAAGATATAATTGATTTGTGTGACTAGTAAGTGTCTTCACATTAGTCACTTAGATTCTGAGTAGCTTGTCAATACACCATTGTATTTCAAAAAGGGAATACTTCACCAGTTACAGGAGTGGTGATTTTAGAAGTATGAAGATGGAAATTAGAGCTCCACCAGCATTATCGACACGAGGCAAATGAGTTAAAACTAACATTGGGTGCATGTTGACCTTGAAAGTGTAACAAATTCTTGACTTGTGTTCAATTTGTTGTCCACGAACATGCTTAACTAAGAAAGATATCATCATATATTTAAGGATGGCAAATGGATGTTGTTTAAAGGAGCATTAACAGTTGCTCATGGTGGATTATGCTATACCTTATATAAGACACACTTGAAGGCGTGTGCTAGAGAACTACATGTCATTGAGGAGAATACTTCTCCATATTTGTAGCATTAGAGATTAAGATATGTTAGTGAGAAGGAGATTAAATTTTTAGCTAGAAAATCATTTATCCATGTAAAAGCCATTATTTCTCTTAACCTATATAATTATTACGTAGCTGAAAAGCAGTATTAAATGCCATTCCATAAAAGGTCAGCTAGAAGGAATACTAAGTTAGAGCTAGTGCACTCTAACATTTGCAGTCTCATTGAGGAGGATTCCTTCGAAGATAACAAGTACTTTTATTATTTTTGTCAATGTTGCTACTCATAAGACTTGGGTATTCATGTTAAAAACATAAAGGTAGGTTTTTGAGACCTTTAAAAAAATTTCATACCATAGTGAAAAGGGAAACGAAGAAGAAGTTAAAGTGTCTCTAAACTAGAAATAGAGGAAAATATAACTTTATCAAATTTAAGGATTATTATGTGAGCTGTGACATAAGATATGAGAAGACAGAACCTAGTGCCCTATAGCAAAATAGTTTTGTTGAGAGGATGAATAAAACTATTGTAGAGAAGGTTCAATATATGCTCCAAATGTCCAATCTACCAAAGTCCTTTTAGGATGAGATGGTATGAACCACGGTATATGTGATTAAAAAAAACTTCTTCAGTTGCTTTGGATCTTGATATTTTGAGAGAGTGTGAGAAAGGAAGGATTTGACTTATACACATTTGAGGGTATTTAGATGAAAAGTTTTCAAGCATATGCCAAGGGAGCAAACACCAAAGCTAAATTTGAAGATTAATCTTTGTATATTTATTAGATATGGTGATGAGAAGTTTGGTTAGAGGCTCTATGACCAAAAAATTGTAAGGTTGTTAGAAGCAGGGACTTGATCTTCTAAGAGTATAAGATGGGTCCAAATTGCTTCAAAGAAGACAAGACTACTTCTAACAATTTGTCTTTCAATACTATAGATTTTTACTCATGTTTCAACTTCAATTGATCATTCTATAGGTGAAGAAGGTAAAGGACATGAGCTAGCACATGATTTGACAATGATTATATACAATCTAATAGAGATGATTTATATGATTCATGTCTTGCGGATGATATAGAAGAGGTCCATGAGCATCAAGAGTATGGAGAACAAACTGCTTAAGTGTTAGAAGATGTCTAACTTCAAAGGCCAATTAGATTGAAGAAGCCGTCGATGAGAAGAAGCTTTGATAAGATACCCTAGTTTAGAATATCTCCTAGTCATTATTAAAGGGGAACCAAAGAATTTTCGAGAAGTTGAATTACTCAAAGAAAAAGAATCTTAGCTTAAGGCGATGTAAGATGAGATGAATTGAAAAAAAATGAGACTTATAAGTTAGTGAAGCTTCCTAATAAACGAAGGAATTGAAAAATATATGGATGTTTAAGATCAAGAACGATGGTGTCAAACTTGTAAAGCATATGGGAAAAGGACATATTTGAAAAAAAAGTGTCGATTTCAATGAGATTTTTTCACCAGTAGTCAAGATGACATCTATTTACAAGGTTTTGGGCCTAGTTGCAAGTATGGATCTAGAACTTGAACAATTTAACGTAAAAATTCCATTCTTACATGGCGACTTGGATAAGGAGATATACGTAGACCAGCTGAAAAGGAAAAAAGGAATTAGTATGCAAGTTAAAGAAGAATTTATAGACTCAAATAGGCACCAAGGCGGTGGTATAAGAAGTTTGATTCATTTGTAATAAGCAACGGTTATAAACAAACATTAGTTGGTCCTTATATGTACTTAAAAAAATTTGCTAATGGTAACTTAATCATCCTTCTCTTATATGACATGTTGATAGTGGGACAATATGTTGACATGATTTGTAGGTTGAAGGAGGACTTGTCCAAGTCCTTTGAAATGAAAGATTTAGGTCCTACAAAATATATTTTAGGTATGGAGATCAATTGTAACAAAAAGGTTAAAATGTTATAGTTGTCATAAGAAAAATATATTGAATAGGTTCTTGAGAAGTTCAATATGAAATATGTCGAGCCAGTTAGTACGTCATTAGGAGCTCATTTAAATTTGAGCAAGCAAGCATGTCCTACCACTGAAAAGGAGAAAGATGGTATGTCCTCAATTCCATATTTCTCTACTATTAGCTCCTTGACGTATGTCATGGTATGTACTAGACCAAATATTACACATGTTATTGGGTTATCCAATTTGGGAAAGGAACACTGGGAAGTAGTGAAGTGGATCTTTAAGTATTTACGGGGAACTTTTATATTGTGTTTGAGTTTTGGAGGTGGAGAACCAATTCTAGAAAGATACACTGATGCAAACGTGGATAATGATCTCGATAACAAAAGTTCGACCTCAGGTTACTTGTTCAAATTTTCTAGGGGAGATACTCATTAGCAATCTAAGTTGTATAAGTATGAAGCTTCATCTACAACTAAGGCAGAATATGATGCAACTATAGAAGCTAGTAAGAGATGCTCTGGTTGAAGCATTTTCTTCAAGAATTGGACGTGGAATAAGATGATTACATACTTTTCTGTGACAATCAACTTACTGTGGGTTTGAGCAAGAATTTCATGTATCATTCCCGCATCAAATATATTGATGTTAGGTATCATTGCTTTTGATCTATGGTTAACGAGCAACTAATGAAATTGAATAAGATTCACATAGACAAGAATAGTGTCGTATGTTGATGGAGGTGGTTCTTGATAGTAAGCTTGAGCCTTGTTATAATCTTATTAGGATGACCTTCAAATGATTAATAGGGTGATTAATTTCTCCTCCTAAATAGGCTGGAGGGGGATTATTATGAGTCCATCTCTATTTTAAAGATGTCTATTTATCCAATTCCATTAAATTTAGGCTTTGGAAGTGTTAATTGTTTTCATGGATTAAAAGAAACAAAGATTGAGTAGATTCGAGGCAGAAACTGATTATTAAAAAAAATTCTTGTGCACATGCTTATGTCTGAGTTGTACATGCCTGTATTAGTGGTAGGCATGGACGTGTGGATGAACGTGTAAGCTTCTATAACCATTTATGAGTTAAATGACGACACTTAAAGTCAGATATGCTTGTGTCATTAGGAGACATGGCCATGTCTATCGACCTTGTAAGTCACTGTGTAACTGATTGAGCCAAGTTTACTTTATAAATTGGCCGCATTTTCTTAACTGTTTATGCACTAGTTGACTCCTAATTGATGA
>JAOTBA010000205.1:30634464-30645484 GCA_025629845.1 Erythroxylum squamatum
ACAGTAAACTAGTAAAGTATACAGTACAACTGTATAATATATCAATATGGACTATTTTGCAATTTTTTAAAATTTTAAGGACTATTTTATAAATTTAAAAAATATCCCGAAATGGTACCGATACCGTTTCGTTCCAGAGCTCAATTCGATACCGAGCTCGGTATGGTATTCATAACATTAGATTGGAGTCCAACATAATTAAACAATAAGGAACGGAAGAAAAATGTACTAAAAAAAATAATTGAAGTCCATTTAACCTCTCTGAAGGCAATCCATAGGCTCCAAAGGTTCAGTCAAAAGTCCTGTTCAAGTTCATAGATGCTAGCTGACATCAGACGAGTACTTTGTTTGTACAATGACGTCCTTTTCTTTGAGTCTAGATCATCTGTTTAATATTATGGTGTCTTATTTTGTCCAATAAATCTCAGCCATTTATTTGTGTGGGTCCCGTGTGAGTCCCGTATAGGTCCCCGTAAAATAAATGGCTAAGATTATATGAGACAGAATAAGACAGAGTAATATTGGACGGAAGATCTGGACTCTCTTCACTAACGATTATAACTGCCTCCAAAAGACGCGGAAACGCCACTGACTCTCGATGTCCCAAACTTCCAAGATTCTAGCGGTTTTTAGATAATGTGTATTCAAACGGACCAACCTCAGCAGTTGTTTATTTTCCGATTTTTTGATTTGAAGAGAGAGGAACAGAAGTAAGAATTGCCGTGTCCGAAATCGCAGAACAATAATAATTAGGAAACAAAAAATCCTTCCCTTTGGACTTGTAGCTTTCTTGCATTTTGGTAACCAGAACAGTTCATCTGAGAAACCCTTTTGCCCTTTTCTTCGTGTCTTTCCTGTCAATATTCATTTGGGTAATCCATAGTTTTCCTGCAATACGTTCTTTGATTGAGAAAATCTTGGTGAAGAAAATGGCGCAGTTGAGTTCTGGGGTCCTCGTGAAGTTTCTTCGCGAAATGAATGTCGATGGAAACCCTTTGCATGATCGTCAACCTGTGTTGTTGCAGATAAGAAGCATTATACCTGTGTTGAGAGATGGTGATCTTTGGCCTAATAGAGGTTTCATTGTAAAGGTTTCAGATTTATCTCACGCCTTATATGTTTCCTTGCCCAAAGAACAAGATGACATGGTTCTTTGCAACAAATTGCACCTTGGGCAATTCATATGGGTGGAAAAATTGGAGGCTGCATATCCTGTTCCAATGCTTAAAGGCGTTAAGCCTATTCCTGGTAGGAACCCATGTATTGGGAGTCCTAAAGATCTTCTGCCCCTGCGCAATTTGGAGAAATCTCTTGGTCTGACTAATTTGCAGCCGATGAATGAGGAACACAACAATGATGTTACCAAGAAGATCCCAGAAAAGTATGGATCTTTAAGTGATCCAAACGGGAATTTGGATGAGGGTATTGGTAGAACGAGTTGGATGATTGAAGATAATGTTGATGTGATGAAACAGAAACCAAACGAGAAATCTCAACCTTTAAGCATTTCAAAAGTGAGCTCCAATGAGGGAAAAGGAAAAGGAGGCCAAAATTGGACAACTGAAGAGACTGATAATGTTATAGCAATCAAGAAGCCAAGCAGGGTGTCTTTAGGTGCTCCAATGGTATCCTCAAACGGGTGGATGGTGAAGAAGGCCATGAGTTACAGACCTCGTAAGAGTGGTGCTGAAAGGACGGTGAGTTACAAGCCTAAAAGGAGCAATGTTGGAAGAAATGGTGAGGCGGTTCGGAGAAATAGACTAAGAGGGGTTGATATTGATGCGGAGAGTATGATCTCAGCAACTTCTACATTGTCAGCATATAAGCGAAAAAGCTGGACTGTAAGGGAAGCTGCAAATACAATCGTTGTCCCTGAGACCATAGTCGAAAAACATGTTTTGAAACCTGACTGCAGTAATCGTAGTGCTTCTGTGAGTGCCTCAGTAACTCCCTCTATCCCTACCTCTAAAACTCGGGAAAAATCTCCCATATTGTAAGCTACATTGACTGCTCAAGATAAAATTAGTTACGCAAGTTCAAAATTCTTTTTTTAAGTATACTGATTTCAAACAATCGGAATGGTTAGTTCTTCTAAGATTTCAGGAGGTTTCCTGGACTCTTTTGTTCCTCCTGTCAATGTAGTATTAGTATCCCTAAATCTCTTTGTTTCTCAACAGATTTCTCCAGTTCATTCACATACGAATGACATCTCATGCTCCAAAGCAAAATCAGCAATTAGTGCAGCAACAGAGTCATCCAACATACCTGACAAGAGTATTGTCTCAGTTTCAGAAAAAGTAAGTGAAGATTCCGTTAATCAAAAAGTTGCTTCCAGTTCAGTCATCGACAAAAACTTCATTTCTACTAAGACGTCATGGGATTCCCTTTCTGCAACCTTGTTGAAACTTGGCCAGGTATTTCTCTCCTTATGTGACTTTCATCAACTGCATTATTCCTGGATTGTAACATAAAAAGGAGTTTTATATGCTCTCCAGGAGGTCTTAAAGCAAAGAGACATGGCTCTGCTTGCCGCCGTAGAGGCTTTGCAAGAGGCTTCTGCTGCTGAGAGATTGCTTAAATGTGTAAGGTGGAGCATCCTTTGAACTTTGACCTTTTTCTATTCTCGTTTGATGCAAATTTAGTCAGGTAGAGGTAATTTTGGCAGCGGACATGTTGCTATATTGTTATAATATTAGTATATTTCTCACAGGCATAGGACGTTAACTATCAGTAATATTCTTCGTAGCAATATATGAAACACAGGTTAGTAACCAAACTGAGTAAAAAGGAGCCCATGCCAACGAAGAACTGGGAACACTTGAGATGATGTAACAAAAAGAATGAATTCTGACAGGGAAGAAGATATTCCAAATACAAATCAACTTTAATATTCATCAGTTTGTTCATTATGTCTTTTTGTCTTACAACACTTGATGATTATATGTAATCCCAAGTACTAAAACCAAGTAATTAACGGACCCTTCCTTTTGCCTCCTTTCAGCATGTATTCTGAGCTGCACTTAGCCAAGGAGGATGAGGAACATCCATCAGTTGACAAGTTTTTCTGCCTCGAAGATGACTTGGCTCAGAGCATATCAATTGTTCAGTCATTAACAAGTGTCAATCCAGTAAAAATAGCTAATACTGATCATAGTGGCCATGGTTCTGCCAAGGATGCACTTCTACTTGCATCCAACAGAAAGCAAAATGCAACTTCATGGATTAAAGCAGCTTTGGCATCTGATCTCAACCCTCTTTCTGACGGTATGAAAACCAATACTGCAGCTATGGAAGTTACTAGTGTGTCCAAAAGATCTAGTAGAAAAGGTTGTAATGCTAAATCTAAAGGTGCTACCGTGATAATGAATCAGAAGAACAAAGGAGAATCTGATTTTTCATTGGTTCCTGATTTGGACAAACACATTTGTTGGGTGAAGGGAAGTGCCCTGCCTGTATCGACAGAGTTAGCAAACGCCTTGCACAACGATTGTAGAGCTTGGTTCTTGACTTATGTTGAGAAATACTTAGATTGGGTTGGTAGCAAGATGACTTCAATTCCATCTGATAGCCAGGTAGCGGAAATGTTGTACCAGGTGAAGAGAGTAAATGACTGGTTAGATACTGGAAAAAGTGACTCTTTCAACGTCGAGGATTCTGCTTCTGACGCGGGATCTTATGAGAGGGTAAGGAGCAAGATATATAGGATACTTCTAAAACATGCAGAGAGAACTGCCATGAATGCAATGGTCTAAAACGTGCAGAGAGAACTACCATGAATGCAATGGCCGAAAGTTGAAAAGATTGGCATCAGCGATCACTTTAAGTCCCTCCCTATCCCTAGAAGCCAAGCTTGACAAAGACTAATTCAGAAACACATCATCAACTTCTTCCAAAAAAATCTTTTAAGATGATAGAATCTGACACTTAGTAGTCAGTTGTGGTTATTCCTTTTGCTGGATTTATAATTAATGAGTTTTTGCTACATATGGAACGGAGGAACACAACACAAAAACTTGCCCTGCATATCTTCGATACGTGCACCCATGTTAATGTTATGACTATGTAATATAGTCTATGTAAGATGATGATACATCTTTTTGAAGCATTCAAATTCTTGTACCAACCCATTACTACAGCATATAATTGAAAGATTCAACTTGGACTATTCCATTCATTTTTTTGACGGTGGATTGGATGATAGAATGGCAGTTGGAGAATTTATAGCAATGGAAAAATATCATGAAGTTGACGCGTTTATTTGACTTCATTTTGACTTTAATGCATCTGATCTGATTCTGACATCTACTTACTAAGACCAAAATGGTGGTGAGACACATTTTTTTTATAAATAGAGACTTATTTGTCTTAGAGCAAGTGGAAACTATCTTTTAAAGACTTTTGAAGAAAGATGGTGTCACACGTCATTTTCTAAGTTACCGTTCAAGATTTTGTCATATAAGTAAAGTACTTGTCTTTTTATGTTCTTAAGTATGGAGGCTTACGCCTGTTATACTAATATTCAGTTTTCAAATAATTCGGTAGGCAGGTGGAAATGGAATTCCAACTTCCAAGCCGTTGGTGTTGACTATTGAAGTCAACGAAATCAAGTGATGGGGATAATCAGTCAATACTTGTCCGAGAAGGCAAGTGGGGCATTACAGGATTTGATCAAAATTTATAATGTCACTAACTTAGATGCGTTATTTGTCCTAACATTGATTAGAATAAATACAACTGATATTTTGGAACAAACTTAGACAAAAGAGTAAGCTAGAAGATCGCAAGTGGGTGATTTTAACACCGAGATGCTTGTGAGTCGTGACCGTTTTTCCTTGCAAAGACTGGAGGGCTTCGTGGTGGTTTGTACTTTCAGCTTTGGGTTTCCTTGCAAAGATGTGGCAGCACCTTTAACGCAACTAAAAGAGCGAAGAAACAAAACAAAAATCAGCGACTTTGACACGCACTTTTGTGTATCCTCGAGACAAAACAACAACATTTTAAGACAAACCCACTTCGTAGATTTAGTTTCCATAAGAATCAGAACATGTTCTTACCCCAAGTTTGGGTTCTGCTGTAGAAAAGAACCAATCTTTCCTACTTTAGATTGACTGTTTGATCCCCGAAAAACCCGAACCTACCAAAGGCTAGTATCCTTCGCACTTAATTTGAGGTAATGGAGCTAAAGACGCAACTTTTGAGAGTTTCGTTGGGGGTTTTGTTGGTCTTATTGGTGTTGCCAAGTTCTTTGTGTAGATTTGTGGTCGAAAAGAATAGTCTGAGGGTGACATCACCTGATAAAATTAAGGGGACTTATGATAGTGCGATTGGGAACTTTGGGATACCCCAATATGGGGGTAGCATGGCAGGGTTTGTGGTCTACCCTAAAGAGAACCAGAAGGGCTGCAGAGAGTTTGATGATTTTCATATTTCGTTCAAGTCCAAGGCTGGAGCTTTACCAACTTTTGTCTTGGTTGACCGTGGAGGTATTCTTTTGGTTTTCTCGTTTCAGTGTTGTGCGATTTAAAGTATGATTTGTTAAGTACTGGTCTTCTGGACTTAGATTTGTTTGGGACACTTCTGATGTGTTTGTTTTGCTTTGTATTATTGGTGAGCACCCTTTTCCTAATTTGGATCGAGCTTCTATTTGTCAGTCATTGCTGCTTTTTGTTTTTTGGTATGTGTTCTGACGATTTGATCCGATTGTTTTTACGGTCACCAGAGAGATCTTTAACTTTTTATTTTATTTTCTTTTTGTACTCTACTTTGGGATGCTGGAGCTCTTTATTTTTCTTATTTAATGATTCGATTGCATGGCCGAGGTTTGGCTTAAATTTTAGTTATTGAAAGTACCATTCTGCATTACTTGATCAGTTGTTAAAGGCATGGGAGGTTTCAGTTTCTTGATATTATTAATTTCCTAAATTTTACTTCATTTACTGAGCTTTTTATATATACGAAATTGGAAGCTCCGGGTACAATTTGTTATGCTTCAATGGATGGTGAATGTGAAATAATGCAGTTGGATTAAACTTCTCCTCTTTATTAGCTTGTGGTTATTTGCAGATTTAACTTCTTTCTAATCATGATGGTTGAGTCATTGCAGAAAACTGAATCCTCTGAAATTGTCCATTTCTTATAATATTTTGGTTTCGACATTGTATGAATTCCCTTAACATCAATGTAGATATCAAGTCATTATTTACAACGGGTTTGCGATTGATTTTGTTGGTAATGGAGATGTTTCTTTGCATAGGTTTTTGATTTCGTTGTTACAGTAAAAGCTTTTAAATAGTACTTTTATCATTTTTGGATTTTCAGATTGCTTCTTCGCATTGAAGGTTTGGAATGCTCAGAAGGCTGGTGCTTCTGCTGTTCTTGTTGCTGATGAAATTGAGGAACCATTAATAACAATGGACCAACCTCAGGAGGATGGTTCATCAGCGAAGTATATTGAGAACATAACAATACCATCTGCACTGATTGAGAAGAGCTTTGGAGAAATACTAAAGAAAGAAATAAGTAGGGGGGAGATGGTAAATGTGAATCTTGATTGGAGAGAAGCCGTCCCCCATCCCGATGACCGTGTGGAGTATGAATTATGGACCAACAGCAATGATGAATGTGGGGTTAAGTGTGACATGCTGATGGAATTTGTGAAAGATTTTAGAGGTGCAGCACAGATACTAGAGAAAGGGGGATACACTCAGTTTACACCCCATTATATAACCTGGTACTGTCCCAAGGCTTTCACCTTGAGCCGGCAGTGTAAATCCCAGTGCATAAACCATGGGAGATATTGTGCTCCTGATCCAGAACAAGATTTCAGCGCAGGTTATGAGGGGAAGGATGTTGTCATTGAGAATTTGAGGCAACTTTGTGTTTTTAAAGCGGCAAGTGAGAACAAAAAATCTTGGATGTGGTGGGACTATGTGACTGATTTTCAGATTAGATGTCCCATGAAGGAGAAAAAGTACAACAAGGAATGTGCTGATGATGTCATTAAATCTCTTGGTGAGTACTTCATCATTGTACTGATTGATAGTCATAATGAATATGGATGCAAGAAAGGCTATATTTTTACCAGACATGTTAAATGTTCTTTACGTTAATCTGACATCTACTCAGGACTTGATGTGAAGAAGATTGAAAAGTGTATGGGAGATCCAACTGCCGATTCTGAGAATCCTGCTTTGAAAGAAGAACAAGATGCCCAGGTAATGTTTCTTTATCTCTAAAACAGAGTAATTAATTTCAGTGCTTTAGGTAATGGGACTGAATGTTCCCTTTCTGTAAATATAGCTCCTGGGAGTTTTTATTATTTAGTGAATGGGTGATTGACAATGACCTTCATTTAGGTTGGAAAAGGATCAAGGGGTGATGTGACCATATTGCCAACCATTGTTGTCAATAATCGGCAATATCGAGGTCTGCTACTGCATGCTCATGATTCCCAAACCTTTTCTGTTCTGTTCTTCATCGCTTACCCACTAAAACATGTGGCTGCAGGAAAGTTGGAGAAAGGTGCTGTTTTGAAGGCCATATGTGCTGGTTTTGAGGAAACAACTGAACCAGCTGTTTGTTTGAGTGGTGGTAAGTTTTCTACACTAATTGTGGATAATTAAGTTGTTAAATTTATGCCATTATTATATGCCACAAGAAGAGACTTAAGCTGCTAAGTAAAAGAGTGTTTTAGTACTGAGAATGATAAGTTACTTTTAGGTAGAAATTGTGGTCAGTGCTTGAGAACACTTTGGCGGTACTAATTTTTGTGGTAGTTGCTTATTGCAACTTCTTTATTCTGGACATGGCTATTTATATGGGGATCTCTTTGAAACAGATGTTGAAACAAATGAGTGCTTGGAGAATAATGGAGGTTGTTGGCAAGATAAAATAGCCAACGTTACAGCCTGCAAGGTTCTTCTATATTACTCTTTTTTCTATCTGTATCTCTCTTTCTTTCGCTTTCTTTCCTTCCTCAGATTTCTAGTTTTGGCTTGCTTTTTGACATTTCATTTTAATCTGTTCAGGATACATTTCGTGGAAGGGTTTGTGAATGCCCCCTTGTTGATGGTGTGCATTTCAAGGGAGATGGTTACAGTCACTGCAAAGGTTAGCTTAAGTACTTGTCTGAAACTTTCAGTCAATAGTTATGGCTATCCTACATAAGTTGGTGATCTTTTTCTGTTCTACTTATGACCTCTTTTCTTCAGCTTTTATGGAGAAATGTACACTTTCATATAGAAACCTAGGAATTATGTTAATATTATTGACTATAGTCAAGAATCAACCAACTGACAAATCCATAGCCTTGTATGATAATTCTTCCGTAGGGAAGTTGAGGAAAAGTCTAGTTGAAATACTAAACCCAGGCATTGGCATATTTAGTGTCTGGTCCTTCTAGACTGTTGTGGAATCAGCCATGTACTATTTGAACACAGCCTATGAGTAACGTTGTCATATCTGTAGGCTTGTATTTGATTTGTGCTCCATTCAGTTCTTCACCCAAAAGAAATGGTCAGAGACAGACATCATATTCATGCTTGCTGACTGTTTTTTTTTTTTTAAATTACCCAGTTTCCCAATAAACATCCTTATGCATCTCTAAGAGGCTCTGACATGTCTATGGTTGTTTAATTCGCTGTACTTGGTAGCATCGGCCTGGAACTCCTTTTATTGATTGGGAAAGCTAAATACATCACAAGTTCATATTTACAAACGATATTATGCAATAGGTTCTTTGGAGGAAATGGGAAAAGAATTAGAAGTTTGTTTTTACCATGGAACATTTGGTAAATTTTGAACTATACTTTTTGAAGAGGCAATATTTCTCTCAAGTTTGACTCTTAGATGGCATGCTATGTCTGAGTGTTATTTTCACTTGGAAGTCTTAGCTTGATGTGCTTTACTTTGAATTGACCATATAACCTTGAATTGACCATGTAACTGTTGCCTTATAGTGAGTGGACCTGGGAGGTGCAAGATAAATAATGGAGGCTGTTGGCATGAATCACGTGATGGGCATACATTCTCTGCTTGTTTGGTTGGTGATCTTTGTGTTTGAAATGCTTTATTCTTGACTAAACATAATCTAGTTCAGATTCTAATCGTACATGTGAGCAGGATGTTGATGGTGGGAAATGCCAGTGTCCCCCAGGGTTCAAAGGTGATGGTGTGAAAAGTTGTATAGGTAAGGGATATTACAACGTCACATACAGTGGGCTTTATTAATGTGGTAAAAATTTGGTGATTCAGCAAGAAATCTAGAGAAGTCTAAACATGGCAAAATGTATGCCAATAATATATTGGTGTTTTTTGGTTGGAGGAATAAACAGAGCCCTTAAGCTTACATTGGTTTCTGATTAATCTGTTGCTTTCTGTTATTGATAATGCAGACATTGAAGAATGCAAAGAGAAGAAAGCTTGTCAGTGCCCTGAATGTAGCTGCAAAAATACATGGGGAAGCTATGAGTGCAATTGCAGTGGCGATCTCCTGTACATCAGAGACCATGATACCTGCATAAGTGAGTTGAAATACCGGAGTTCTCAACCCTTTTTCCATACCTTTATTGTCCTTTTATTCTTGTCATTCCCCTTGATGGATTGCAGGTAAGAGAGGTACAGAAGTAAGGTCTGCATGGGCTGCCGTTTGGGTTATTATCATAGGATTGGCTATGGCCACCGGCGGAGGATATCTAGTCTACAAATACAGATTGAGGGTGTGTAACTTTGCAACACTGCTCTTTTAAGAAATAGATCCATGTTTAATGTATCTGAATCCACCAATCTGCATTTGATTATCACCTTACACTACATGTTATTTGTTGATGTTTCTTGACGTTCTCTTTGCAGTCTTATATGGATTCGGAGATCAGAGCTATCATGGCACAGTACATGCCTCTAGAAAGTGAAGCAGAAGTTCCAAACCATGTAAATGATGAACGAGCATGAACAGGAGAAGATGCAGCATCGACTGATATTTTAATGAATTCAAGTCTTGCAGAGCTGTCTACTACACGGTGCCTGTCCTTATCCAGGCCATGGATTTTGAGCATAAGTTATATGATTGGTATTGTACATGGCAATATAAAAGTGCAAGTAGAAATTGGCTGAGTGTTTATTAAAATTGTAACAGGTAGGGGATTAGATTGGAAAGGAAAGTATTTCACATATAAGACCATCACTAAGATAAGTAGATGCTACCCCCATGATTGTAAGTTTTACTTTTGATTTGGGAGTTTATGCTGCACTGATGATGGTATAAAACTTGTCCGAAAAGATAGGACCTTGACTGATGATTTCCATTAATGGCGGCCAATGAAGAGAATTTAGGTGGATAATTCAGAAATGCAGTACCAATTTGTAGTTTTTAACGGCATTAGTATAAACAAACCGACCTTTACATGGGAAACAAGTAGAGAGCATTCATGCCAACCAAATAATTAGAAAATGATGAAACTTGGCAGAGCTGCGAATTCTTTATACCAATTACCAAGTCGTTTCTTTTTCAAAACTAGCAGAAATAGACTGCGCAAATGCGCAGTTATAGTGCCCAATTAATTTAAAAATAAAGATTATTCTATAAATGAATATATTAATATTTAAGGAAAAAATAGAATTGTAAGATTGAAGTAAAAATTTTGTCAAAAGAAAAAGAAAATATACTAGTTGAATTATTTGAATGAATTAATAAAATAACTAAGTTTAAATAAGAAATTGTAAATTTTTAAAATCCTTGAAATGTATAGTAAAGAATGAATAAAAAAATAAATGGTTGAATGAATTAAAAAGATAAATGGATGAAATATGTGAGCGAAAATCGTGAAATTTATATAGTAGAAAAGATAAAATAATTCGATA
Organism: Erythroxylum squamatum; assembly: GCA_025629845.1. NCBI lineage: Eukaryota > Viridiplantae > Streptophyta > Magnoliopsida > Malpighiales > Erythroxylaceae > Erythroxylum > Erythroxylum squamatum. Next base: position 30,645,322 of record JAOTBA010000205.1, read on the forward strand.
AAGTTTATAGGAAAAGTTCTAAATGAAAGTCTTATAATATTTTAGTACATAGTTTAAAAAATAAACTTATAATTTGAAAAAATGTCTACGAATAATATGGTATTTTATGATTGGCTAAATATTTATAAATAAATATTGTTAATTTTAAAATTTGTGAGAAAAA
>JAOTBA010000205.1:30652519-30691818 GCA_025629845.1 Erythroxylum squamatum
AGAATGAGAATTAGTTGTAAGTAATGAATCAAATGAGTAGAGATTAGAGAGTTTAATGAAATAATGTTGGTAGTTAAATTGTTATGAAATGATGTTGCATTAGAGGAAGTGAATTTAGGACAACTTAGAGTGAAATTAAGGTTAGGATAGATGCAGAGACCTTTGGAAAGGCTTATGATTGCATTTTGCTCATGACCTTCTAAGTTGTTAATTGCATTTTCAAGATTTTCATAAGGATAAAATTTGTGTTCTGACTTCAGGGAAAAAACTCTATTAATCTAGGTTGAATTATACAAAGTTGTCTTCTTTAAAGTTGTAGCTTATCTTTCTAACTTTCCAATGGTATAAAGTATGAGATTTTTAGATATCGGAGTTGAGAGATATGACCATTATAAGTTAGTGACGTTGCAGAGGATGCATATACAGGACAGCTTTGGTCGCGCTCGCGACAAAAAGAGGTGCGACCGCACCCTGGGAGTAGCCTCGGATGCGATCACAACAAGGAAAGGTGCGAACACACCCTTGGAGTAGCCTCAGGTGAGCTCGCAACAAGGAAAGCTGTGATCGTACCTTGTAACTTCATCAACTTTTTGCCATCCGAAGGTTTTCCATATCTGAACATAACTGATTCTTTTGGCCACAACTTCGTCATCCGACCTCTAAATAACTTGATTCTTAAACCAATAGATTCTTAACACATTTTTCTATCTCTTCATAAAAATTGGTAGCCTTGGGTGTTGATTTGAAAAATATTGATGGAAAGAAATTGAGGGAATCAATTGGAAGGGCGTGACTTGGTTATGAACATACTTTGGCTTTTTAATCATATCTTGATCTATAAGGCTCCAAATGAGATAGTTCTTGTTTCAAAATAAACTAGAGACATAAAGCTACCATTTTTCTAAAGAAGTCAATTTGTAATTTTGGTGACTGACTGGTGTGAGCTTGCCACACTTATGGGATGCGTGTCCAGATGACACGTAGGACATTGGGCACGTGTCTTGCGAGAGCGGGGTGCCCAACATCTGGTGCTTCTGTCACGATCATGGCTTGATGTGACACGATCGTGGGCCATTGTTTCAGCCTGAATGTCTCCGAAATTGCTCCGTTTTTTGATGTTAACCCTGAAACATTAACAAACACATCAAGATACCTCAAAAACATAACATTTAAGCTCAAAGACTTGTACTAGCTCATGAAACACTTAAGCACAAATGATTAACCAACTAACACAATTCTAACCTGAACACATACTAAACGATTGAATTAACAATTAAACACATATCAAACTAAGCCCTAAAACATGATGCAATTTACACTTATCATTACCTTTACCACTTCCTTTATCCCCTTTACCTCATCCTTCACAATATTCATGAAATAATGCATATAAAATAAACTTCCACTAATTTGTAAGCTCCCAACCCATAAATTCTCTTCTTTTTCATAACATAATATATGCTACAATTATCTAGAGTTATAATTGAGAGCATAGTGTCAATATTCTAATATATTAAGCATTTGACCATTACACACTTGTATAAGGTGTCGACACATAAATAAACTACCATTTAAAACCATTAAAATATATGAAGTATAACATTAGCAATAAATAAATGATATTAAAATGAAAGAATATAATTTACCTTAGTGGTCGACTGCATAAGGTCCAGTCATTATCAATGTAATGTGTTATCACCGTTATATAACCCTTCTTTTGGTTTTTGTTCATCCACTTATTTGATGTAATAGCTACTTGTTTATGAATGCTTGAAAACATCTTTAAAACTAAATTCTTTTGATCATTGTAAATTGTAAAATTGTCCTTTTTTCTTGATATTTTGAGTCAAAATCTTAAATTTCGATTGGAGTAAGGTGATGAACATCTTAAAGTTCTTATTATTGACAATGTAAAATGGCTATTCATCACTAATCACCATCTTAGATTAAAAAAACTTTGATTTTTTGTCATCATAACCAGTGGTAGACATTTCATTTTTCTCCTTCATTAGGTTAAGGGTAAAAAAGTTTAACTTTCTAATATCATCTTTTTTCAGTTGCACAACTCCATTTGCCTCTTTAAATATGAGGTTACACCTTTAGTACCCTTGGCAACATCTTGTGACAATACTTGCATTCAGCTTTTCAATACCACTTCTCAATTAACTTGTTCCTTTAGCCTGAATTATTTCTTCATTTGGTATTGCTGCTAGGTATTGGATTAAAAGTCTCTAGTAGTTTATTGTTAGGTGTCGAATGAAAACTCTCTAATTAAAAATATGCTTATTGATCTAAAACAATAACATAAATTATTCTTTAGTAATAGCATAACATTAGGTAATATTACGAATATTTTAAATTAAACCTCTGATATAATTCCACAAAGATTTTACCCTTACATTATGCAAAAATACTTATATACTAAGATATCCATAACCATAGAAGTGAAAACTCTATAAGAAATTAACAAAACTTCACATATGGTAGTAAATGCTAGAGGTATATCAATAAAGAAACACCTTTTCAAAAACCATGAAATACATTTTATATATTCTCTTCTTGTTTTTGGTGTAAATAAAGCTCCAAACTTGTATACAAAGTTTTCTATATAATCCATTACTTCAAATTTCAAACAATAATATATTCCTATAAGCTATTTCCCTCTCTTAATGTTTATACCTACCTTTGTCCCAGACAGTTTGAATTCATAAAATGGGGATTGAAAGCTAATGACTCTCATTTTACCTCTTCAATTTGTTTGAAAATTAGTTTCTTAAAGTTTATGTGTTTCAACCAAATTTGTAACCAGAAAATAGACATAGTGTTTTTGCATCACTTATTTCTTATGTACAGAATGAAATTAGGAAGTTTTGGAATAAAGACAACATCTACACTTGTATAACAAAACAAAAATTAGGCAAGCATAAATAACAAAATAGAAATTGTTAAAAACAATTTCTATTTTGTTATTTATGGTTTACAAAAAAAATGGTTCAAAGTAACGTCAATAAAAGTAAGAAAAATAGTATAAAAGAGTTTGGTTTTCACTCTTCTTGTTCTTATTCACTAAAAGAGGACTTGAAGCCTAAAATTTTTATAGCAGTTATATATAAAAGGATTTATCAAAATGTTCTCTTGAGAAAATTAAAAATAGAAATCAAATAATGTCATTTAAAGATAATACTAATTTTGAAGTAATGGAAAAACTAACAAAAGGGCAATGAAGGTGAGTGGTGTTAGCAAGGAGGACAGAAGACTTCCAGGCAACTAATCTTACAATGAGGATGACTTCCCAAGCATCTAGTAACAAGGAACACTTCCAACCAACTGGCAGAGGAGCATTGGAGGCGGTGGAAATGACAAGAAGAGAGGAGAAAAGTTTTGATTTAACTTTTAATTATACTACAATGCAGTGAACCATCCTAGGCTCGACCTAAAGCTCAATCAAATTAGATTAATCTTGTTGATTTTGGGCCAATTTAGGCTTAACCAAGCTAAGCCCAAACAAAAATGCTAGCCCTAATTGCTTATTTGTAACATAATGCTCACTAAAGGATGGTAGTATCTCTTTGAGTTCAAGAAGTAAAATTTTCTTAGCAATAATCTTTATCCTTATATAGATATATATCCAAAGTTTTGATATGATAACATTGAGGATTATTCACTTAGTCTAATTAAAGTGACTAATACTTTTATTTCTACTAATGTCTCTCCCTTTAAACTGTATAAGTTTACACTTATTTTGTCTACCTTCGTAAGTATAAATGTGCCTCAAATTATTTTTAAATCTTGTTGAAACTTTTAATTTTTGCATCTAAAATCATCTAGTCATCCTAAGGAAAAGAAGTTCTTTTTTAAGCCCTTAAAGAGTACGCATTGAGTAGTAAGAATTGTATATCTTCAACTTGATGATTCTAATACCAATATCCTTTAGAGGATGATATTTACAATTTTATATAGATCCTCCTGAGATGGGTTTATAATAATGAAGCCATACTATTCTAGAGGTTATATGAAAAGTAGCTCTTAAGTTGAAGAGTTGTACATCAAATAGTGGCTTTATACTTGTAATTGTTGTTTCTCACTAATACAAAACATTCCATCACTTAAAGTACTTGTAAAATTTCCTTGAGGACATGAATTTTTCTTATTTAAATTCTTACAATCATTTTTAAAGTGACTTTCTTATCATAGTTGTAGCTTTAAATTCTTCTAACATCTTGGTTTTGATCTATCATGAGTTTGGCTCCCACTTGAACTACACTCTATTGATCTCTCTTTTATCACTGTTAAAGCTTCAACTTGTTGTGAACTAGATTGCCTATCTTTCTTATTCTTACGTAGTCTTTCTTCCTTTAAAGTTGCATTTGCAACTTCATCGAAGACTAGGTAGTTTGTAAGAAAATTTTGATTAAGTTAATGAAGAGTAGATCATACGAATCAAGTAGACTTTAAATTAGAAGTTCAACATGTTCATGTGGCTCTATTCTGTAACGCAACAATGTGACCTGAGAGAGTAGAGAAGTCAAACCATTAATGTGCTTAGTTGTTGAAGTAGATTTTAACATATGACAAGTATAAAGTTTCTTCGTAAGATTGATCTTGTATAGCTTTATGAGATAATTACACATCTTTTTTGTTATTTTCTTATCCTCTATGCTTAAGAACACTTTATTAGATAAAGTTAGATGAAGTTAGCAACCATACCTATGTCTATTTTATTCCATTTGACATCATTCATAAAGTCTGTTAATCTTTTGCTAATGGATGCAAATTATCATTTATAAGGATAGCTTTCATTTTCAATTTTCAGAGCGAGAAATTATTCCCAATGGACTTCACTATCTTAAATTTGGTTTTTATTGCTTATATGCGCACTACAACAGGTCCAACTATTGACTACGTTTTAATTGGAAACGATTTAGAAATTGTCGATGAAAGTAACCTTTTGGCGATGATTTACATGTTTGTCGTTAAAAGTAAATGATTGTATAACGTTTTAAAGAAACGTCAGTAAAGGGAACATATTTTACGATGATTACTAACCATCGTTGCAATAACAACAAGTTTTAACGACAATTATATAATTTCATCACCAAAACGAAAGCATTTTGCGACGAATAATGGTACCGTCGCAAGATCTAAAAAAACAATATACTTAGCGTTGATTATGGTGAAGCGTCGTAAATAGTTCGAACAAATAGTGACTGAAAAATATGTTTCGTTGCTAAGCACACTACCTTTTTTTGACGATTGACGTAATCATCACACAAGGGTAGTATAAACATAATATTGAGTGACGATAAAAGGAAACCATCGCAGAATTTTTATTTTTGCGACAATTTATGTCGCTCGTTTCCAATATTTGGCAACGAGTTTAAGAGTCGCGGATGGTTACACATATGGCGACCATTTATTTTGTTCATCAAAATTGTGCTTCTTCAAATGTTACTTCTGCAACAAGTATAAAACAGTTTGAAATAAGAGTTCCATTCACCAAAAGTTTCAAGAAGGAAGGAAAAGATCAAATTAACTCACAAGAAAAAGATAATAAGATTCTTCTCTTTCAAATTAACAACACAATATATAGAAGAATTCTTCTTATTATAACTCCTAAAAAGCTCCAAGGCTAATAGAATTCTAGACAAAGGCTCATTATGAATCATTTATAATATTCCCAATGATTAGTTTAGGTATTTAATCAAGTATCTTTTCTATGATATTGTATAATATGTTACAATAAGAAATAGGTCTATCATGAATGATTGCAGAAGGGTTGGGGACCTTTGAAATAAGAGTTATAAAGACTTTATTAATTTCTTTGAGCATTCACCTCTTTTTATACAACTTTAGCACAACATCAATGAAAGGCTTTATTATCTCCACTTATGAGATGGTATTTCCTGCACCTTGCTTTATCAAAAATGAAATTATATTGAGTTTCTTCCTTATATTAATGGATGTATGAAATAATGAAATATTTTTCTCCCTATCCTTGAGCCACATCATCTAAATATTTTCGTTAGTATGGAATTATATTTCTCCATATTTTTAAACAAATCATTTAGAGTAATATTTTTAGTCCTTCTTCGGGTAAGATAAAGTTTTGCATTAGTAATGCTCTTTTAAATATCCTTCAAACTGTTATGAATGTTATTTTTAGTAATTCTCTTTGTTCATCATTCCCAATTTCCTCATACGAACATAACATTTGTAATCATCAAAGATATAAAGTAACCCTTTCCTAATAACTACTTCAAAACCCTCTTAGGTTATGAAAGTCTTAGGTTATGAGAAAGACTTATATCCTAGTTTGAAAAAACAAGTAATCATTAATATTATAAAATTTAGCCTATTAATGAATCAAATTGTATTATATTAAATACGAATTTGCCTTTTTCGCAGGCTATAATTTGTGTTTTAGAGCGTCAATAACCGACCAACCTTATCCTTCTTCTTTGTACTCTGCAGTTATTCGTCCGTCCAAGTATGTTATCCAACTAATGTCCACCATATGTTTTGCTTTAATAGTACGTGAGTTTATGTTCTGGTTTTGTGTGATTGCAAATGATGTATTGGTTTATTTTGTGGTTTACAATATTCTTAGAAACATAGGATGATATATAGGCCGGAAACTAGTGATGCAGCTTCGATGAGGCTTATCGGTGAAAAATTCCATGAGCCTAGGAGCAACAGTGGGAAGTCCCTTTCTCAATTTACAGGTATAAACAACACCACGTATCTTAGTGTTTGTTTGCTTTCGAACATTGTGAATGAACTTCAATGAGGAAGATTTTATTTATTTTATCATCAATCCTTTAATGATGTCGTTATTCAAGACAGTCGACTTAGAAGCCAAAATTGTGGGGTTGTTGTTGAGGGACGTCATGACGATAATTTTATTGACTTCTACAGTCTCTGAAATAATAGAGTTGCACTACATCAAAGAGAAGAAGGTTGTTCTATTTAAGTGCAAATAGTTTAATCTTACTGACATGAAAGTGAACGGGAATATTACTAGCATCAATGTTAGTAAGACATGGTATAATAATGACCCTTTTGTCCTTGAAAGTTAAATGAAACAAGTTTTCTACCTCAGTGATACTGTATTGGGTAGCAATTGGAAGGTTGTTCAAAAGTTTCAACACCAAAATCTCTTTGATTTTTGTGAAATGGATAATGGTCAATTCATAGAGGATGAAAATGAAGTTTATCAAGAGATTGAATTGGAGTTCAATAATGAAGCCATTCAAATAGGAGATGTAGATATATCATTATTCCATGGGAGAGATGTTGATCCCAATATAGTACAACTGAATGAATTTCAAGCCAATCTTATCGTACAAACAAATGAAGACTATACTTAGGATGAATTAAATGAAATGATGATACGTTGGCTGAATATATTAGTGATAAAGACTCCAATGATAATGTAATTAATGATAATGATTTTCAAAATCTTAATCATGATGACTGAAGGTAAATAAATTGTTTATATTCCCTGAAATGTTATGTTGATGTTTGAGTTATGTTAATCCGTATTGTTGATATCTCACTTATGTTAATGCGTATTGTTGATGATTTACTCATGTTTCTGTAGAATGTTGGTGTTTGAGTTATGTTATGCACAATGTTGGTGTATGTTTTATGTTATGCAGAATGTTGGTGTGTGTTTGAGTTTTATTTTTTTGGAGTCATAATGTTGAGTTATGTTATGCGAAATGTTCATTGGTATTTGAGTTATGTTATGAGGAATGTTGGTGTGTGTTTTATGTTATGCAGAATGTTGGTATGTATTTGAGTTATGTTATTGCGAAATTTTGGTGTTTGAGTTATGTTATGCGAAATGTTGGTGTGTGATTCAGTTTTGTCATGCGAAATGTTTGCGTGTGCTTGAGTTATGTTTCAGCAGAATGTTAGTGTTTGAGTTATGTTTATGTTAAATGTTCAAGTTTGAGTTCTATTTTTTGCGGAACGTTGATGTTTAACTTATATTTTTGCCAAATGTTCATGTTTGACTTATATTAATGTGGAATGTTGATGTTTAAGTAAAGATTATGCGTTATGTTGATATTTCATTTATAGATATTCAATATAATGGCACCTGGTAGAAACAAGGAAAAGAGGGTAATAACTACTGAAGATGTTCCTCCCCTACAACAACCAAATCAATCTGACCTTATCAAACAACAACTACTGATTTCATCCACCAATGAAGCCAGTCAACAACAACCTTTGTCTACCTCAATTAATGCCGAGGGATCTTCAGGTTTGTTATTATTAACCACCTATAATTAAAGTTATGCTCAAATATATATTTACATCTTTAATGTGTTTTTTTCTTACAATTATTCTTTTATTGTCAAGTTCCAATACCAGCATAAGAAAAAGAGGTAGAGGTATTATTAAAAAGTACTAAGTTGCAATGCATAAATGTTACAATGAACAGTAAGTTGTCTTTGCATACCCACACAACATCATCCTGTTGACAAGATCCAATCAACAAAATTGTCTTGTGAGTTAGGAGTCATTGTCTGAAATGAATTATCTTGCCTTCAACATGCCTGGTAGTTTAAGGAAGACAACTTGCTACATAATGTTTTGGACAAACTTTCGGTAATTTTTTAATTTTATTATATGCAATTTTGTTTTACTTATTTAAAGACTAATTTAACTTATACGTGTTGTTCACAGATATAGCTCAATATCATCGATATCAAGAACCCTAAAGTTTCAAGTTGTGTGAGTTCACTGTTGAAACAATGGGTTAAGGATTATCATTATCGACTCATAAATACTACAAGTCTTTTCCTTCAAATGAGGAGATAAGGAGACATATTCTAGAACGGGTGACTCCAGAAAATTGGAGTGAAATGTGTGATTATTGAGCCTCTACGAAAGTTAAGGTTTGTCTTCTTTCTCTTCACATTTGTTTCCATTATTTTTGTTTTTGCATTTAATGACTATTTCTTTTCTTTATTTAAGAAAAGTGTGAGAAAAACAAGGTTAACAGAGGAAAAATGAAAAGTTTTTACAACACTAGCTCCAAATCATTTATTGTCTTATAACAAGAATTTGTAAGTTCTTTGTTTAGAAGTTATTATTATATTAGCAAATACAATATAATCTACTGTGTTTCAATTTTTTAAATTCATATTATAGAGTTAAACCCAACTACATGGACAAGAGTGTTATAGGATCACACTCTACAAACTGGCACACTATAAGGAAGGAGAAGGCTGGACGTCTAAAGAAGCGTAGAATAATTATGTAAGTATAAAAATTTTAATTTTAAAGTTTATTTATTTATGTACAACTAACTAATAATATTTGAATTACATCACAATTTTATGTTTTAAATTGTAGGACAAGATGTAGTAGGAGTTGCAGAGATCATTGTATGACGGGAATGAGCCTTATGTGGATGACATTTGCAATAATTCCTTGGTACAAGATCAGGGTATATCAAAGGTCTTAGGTATGACCCTAAGCTAATTGGTTCATCATCATCACGACTAGCTTATGTAATAACGCTTCAAGAGGAGAACCGGTTGCTTAAGGCTCACTTACAATGTAATGAAGAAAAGTTAGATCTACTGAAGAAAACTTACAACGTAATGAGCAAAAATTAAACCGTGCTAAAATAGAGTTGACTAAGCTTAAAAAGATCGTCAAACAAATTCTTGGGTTAAACTATGTAAGATAGTAGTGATGATGAGGAGTCTCACTTTGTGCATAAATTTTTTTCTTAAGTTTTGTATTTAACATTTAATTACATTTTTTGTGAAATGCATTTAATTTTTAATTATGAAACATTTTTATTTGATTTTACTTAATTATTATTCAAACAATGTCACCAACAATAAGTAAAAATGTGACTTAATTATAATTCAAACCATGTTAAAAACAATAACATGAATTAAAAATGTTATTAATAATTATAATTAAATGATAATTTGGTAATAGGAAAAATTATAATTAAAAATAAAAATTCGTCAGAAAACTATTTAGCTACAAATACAAAATCGTCACAATTTTTTTTTACGTACGTTTACCAAAACGTCTCTAATAACCTTTAGCTATGCTTCCAAAAATGTAGCTAAATTTATTCTGCTATGCAAATAAATCATTGGTAAACATTATTGCCTACGCTACGTTAACATAGTTAATTACCTTTACCCACCAAAATCAAATGTCACAATACGTCATTTGCGACAATTTTGTCTCTCCTCGCTTATTCCTTCTTGCGAAAATCAGTTGGGTGACGAATTCATGAAAATGTCGCAAATAATAATTTGCTACCAAATTTTTGCAACCATTGGTTCAATGATTTTTTTACCGTTGCAAAGAAGTTTTTGCAACAATATGTTATCTTTCAGTAACGAAATTTTTCGTCATCAAAACCATGTCTATTGTAATGACTAAACTGTTTTAAACTAAGAGAAATAGCACCTACTTTTCTCATAAATAATAATTGTATATGTGAATAGTATTTAGTATATTCAAATAATAAGTAGATATATACATCCTAAATTAGATTTTGATACAACTTGTTGAAACAATTAGGGAGATAGAGAAAATAACAACTCAATTAAGTTTAGAAGAAATAGAATTCAAAATATTATTATGAGTAAGAAAAGTTAGAATACAAACACTCCTAAACTATAAATTACAAATATTAATTTGTAACTTAGAACTTATAAGATTAGAATTCTCATAAACTCTACTTTTAGGCACTTGAATTTTTGATACATAAAACAAGAAAATATACGAGTATTTCTAAGTGAATGAAACTAGTTATAAACGTACATTTCAATTTGTTATAATTACTATGCGTTCCAATATTTGCATCACAAATTATTTATCTTTATCTAAATATTTCTGTGTAATATTTAAATTCTTTTCATGTGAATAATACTTAAACGTTGTGAGATTTTTCTGGGACAAAAACACATGAAAAACGACCATATATATGCACATAAATACTATATAGTCCACCACATTAAGAAATAACTCTAGGAACCAAGATCCTCGTTAAACCTATATGTTTTTTGCTGAGATTCCGGCGTTTCTCACGCTTCATTGCACGCGCAAAATTGAGCATTCAGTGGAAGAAAAATCAGAGGGCACTCCATAGTTGTTCTGATTTTTCCACCATAGTTTTGAAATTTGGCGCCGGCCATCGCACGATCGCTTGTAGGCTGGTAGAGTAAGAGTTCTTAATGAACCCTTGCATGTACAGAACTGCAAAAAAAAGTGATCCGAACAACTTTCTTGAGGAATAAAATCTTTGCATTGTAATAAAACAGGACAACTTTCTGTGTTCTTCTTATGAGAATGAAAGAAGATTTGGTTTTATATCATTTCGATTACTGAAGTATTATGTTTCGATACCTTTTTGTGTTCAATCGAGCTGTTTTTTCTCTTTTTGATCCGTTGGCAGGCCTGCACGACCTACTTGGAGTTCAATGGGAATTTTGTCTTTAGCTGGCAACTGGTAAGAGAAATAGCATTTGATAATTTTGATGATCAAATGACAAAATCTCAGTATTTTACCGTTTTCCTTTGTTTTTAAATCACTCAAAGCAGATTCTTTTGAGGAATAACTTGCAACTTTATGAGTCGATATTATTTTGTATTTAACAAAAGTTCACAATTTAACGAATTAACGATAATTTTTGTTAAAATGAAATTGTTTGTTTAAATTCTTTTAAAAATAAACTAACATTGAAATTTTTAATCATACATATACATAAATACGCACACGAAGCTTTTAACAAGATGAAATCCAAATGAATTCCAAAATATCTGAGTATTTCATATCTTTGACCAGTGTATTGACAAGCTGAGGCTAGCTAGCTGGTAACAATATATATATTATGTGGATAAAACCATTAAGTTGGAGCACAGAATTGTATAGTATTGGCTTCGGGGCATGCGACACGTTGATGCTCTGTCTATTCATTGTTTAATAAACCATAAATGCTTTGAGTATTCTCTTCGTCTCGTGTTACGTGGGTTTCAATTTTAATAAACATTGTACGTTAATCATGAGAGTTCAGCATTTGAAGTAGTTAAAATCATATTTTTGATGTGATTGTTAACCAATATAAGTTAAAGTTGCAAAATTTGATGTACTATTATATTGTTATAACATTCGTTAATGTATTAGTCGACTAATAATATGCCTATTAGTTTATCAGTATTCTAATGGCTAGTGAATTCGGAGCTTTTAATGCATGCTAACATACATTATTATAACGGCTAGTTCTTGGCTCCAATGATTAACAAGGGCTCATACATTATAAACAAGTATTTTATAACTTGTTTTTGTATCAAGAAGCATTTAGGTATATTTTACACATATTTTAAAGTGTTTTTCAATCATTGGAGCTTTATTGTTTCATATTTATGTGAATGATCCTTTTTGGAGTTATCAAGTAAATAAATGAGATAATTTTGAGTTGTAATCCTTTGTTGTGGTATTGGATATTGTACTTAGGGGTGATCTAAGTGGGATTAAGTTTCCTTTTACCTTAGAAGAAGATTGTAAGAAGGGTTCCTCTTTATCAAGAAAGACTATACAAAGGTTATTTTTCACCTTGAAAGATAAATTATAGGAGAATTGGAAGAAGTTTCTTAGGATTGAATGTAGGCAAGAGTTGTTTATCAAACCACTATAAATTGATTGGCATTCTCTCCTCTTCATCCTCTTTAAATTATTGCTCAATTATTTAATTAATTCATATTAAACAATTTCCTTATCCTTATTTACGTTGCTTGCTGTTAGTTAAGTATTTTGGTTAGAAAATTATTGAATTTTATAAACAAGTAACTCACCTCCCTTTTGGTGCCAATAGGGACTAATAAGTGATATCAACGCTGGTCTGTTAGACTAGCATTTCTAACAAAGCCCTATAACAAAGATCATAATAATATATTTAGGAGCATTATCATCATCATCATTCAACTAAGAGGGACAAAATATTAATAGACCAACTTTCTTTGATGGTAATGATTACATTTATTAGAAAACTAGGATGAAATAATTTTTATGACTAAACATTAAGACATTTGGAAAATAGTGTCAAATTGTCCCTTTATTCCTATGAAAATTATAGATAACAAAAAGGGATCCACGTTAAAGGAATAATGAGAATCTTAAGATAAGATACTAATTTCCTTGAGTAATAGGACTATATATATCCTTTTTGTGCATTAGAAAGAAATAAATTCAATAGGATCTTTATATGTGAAACGATTCACTAAATTTGGCATACTTTAGAAGTTATACATGAGGGAATTAATCAAGTAAAAAGAGAAAAGTATGCATGCTAACATATCAATGTGAACTATTTCAAATGAAGCATGATGAAAGCATATATAGCATGTGTTCTAGATTTATTGATATTATTAATGATCTCAAAGGTCTTGAAAAAAACTATAGTAATGTAAAAATAATAAGAAAGTTGCTTAGGTCACCTTTAAAGATGTGGGAAGCTAAAGTGATGGTCATACAAGAAGCTAAGGATCTAACAACACTAACATTATAGGAACTTGTTGGATCTCTCCTCATATGGAAATGAGGCTCCAAAAGACACAAAAAGAAATAAAACTCCTGAAGAAAAGGAATTTAGCATTCAAATCCTTTAAGGGAGAATTGAGTGCAGAGGAAGTGACATCAACTAGTAAAAGTGATGAAGAAAACATTGCCTTAATTACTAAAAAATTAAAAAAGTTTTTGAAGAATAAATTCTACAAAAAGAAAGGACTTTAAGGAAAGTAAAAGTGTTTAAAAATATAAATCCTACAACATTATTTGCATTAAATGTAAAAAAAATCAACCATGTAAAGTCACAATGTCCTCTACTCAAAGATAACAACAAGTAAGAATGAGAAGAAGGACAAGAAGAAGAACGAGAAGAAAACACTTAAAGTAGCAACTAGGGATGGCACAAGTGAACCCAAAAGTGAGCATTCAGAAGAAGAGATAGCTCAATATGCTTTACCATTATAGACAATGATGAGGTAACATCTAACTTTAATTTTTGTGATAGTGATAATGATTTGACATATGATGAATTAGTTAAAAGTTTATAAATCATGAGGAAGAAAAATAAAGAAATTATCTTTAAAAATCAAGGACATTTAAACATAGTTTATCTTCATATATGAAAGAGAATTAAAAGATAAAAATTAAATTGTATAACATTGAAGCAAAAAAAAAGTGATTATTGATAATAATCATGAGTTAAATACATTAAGGCATAAGAATAAAACATTACAAAAAGGAGGCAGATTCTTTTAAGGACATATTGTCTAAGTTTACTAAAGGGAGTGAAAAAATTAAAAAAAAACATGCTAGAAGCTCTAAAGAATTCTAATAATAGGCATGGACTAGGATATAACCATGGAAGTGAAGGCAATTCTAAAATCATATTTGTTAAATGAAAATAATTGCATAGTGAAGAACTATTGCTTGATATCAAAAAAGAGTATCGGACATCCATATTTAAGCATATGTATGCACATACCACAGTAGGACTAATTCTAAAAGAAAACATCATGCTTTCATACATGGCTCATAACTTAGGCATATAGTTTAATACTTTCAAGGGAATAACAGACATAACTTTTATGATAACATACAAACCCATTCATACTCGTTTAGACCTCTAAAAAGAATACATCAAGATTTCATTCATAGTAGGCATCATGTATATAATCATAGGACAATTCACTTCCCTAAGAGAATATTCAACAACTTTAATATCCAATGAAAAATCCATATTACACATACACACAATGAGGTCTATGAAATGCATTTATACATCATCATTACTAATATAACATGGTATGTCTTTTTGTGGTAAGTATGGATATATTGATAGATTTTGTTTTCTTAAACAAAGAATGTCAAGTAAAACCTTGAAAGTGAGAGTTGAAAAGAAGAAGGAGACCAACAACAAAGGAACTAATCTTATTTAGGCCCTAAAACACATCAATCACCTTAATTTGTATGGCTATTAGAAAAGAAAGAGAAAACATTATATAGTAGAGATAGAAGTTATTGAATTGAATATTATTGAGGAGTTTATGCATTTTATCATAATAAATCTAACCTTCTTACCTCCAAGAAAGTCTTGAAGATGTTATTTAGGATGGGGAAAATTTAGCCACTAAAGACTTTTCAAAATAGATAACTGTTAAACCAAGCAAGAGAGATAAGAGGGTTGAGAAGCCTTCAATATATTGTAAACTTAAAAAGAATCTTCATTCAAATATCTCATAAGTAACATTCAACAAGAGGTAATTATTAATTCATAATTTAGAAATATGTGACAACTTATTTTATGTATCAATTGAGACTAAATTCTTGGTGATGACTATTTTGCTTTGCATTATGAATAAGGAATCAATCTTTTTATCAAGGTATAGTGTGAACTTTAGTACCTAAACTTAGAGATTGTTGTAAAAAATAAGACATTAAATTAGAATTTATACTAATTGGGCAACAATTTCTCTAAACTTTTGAATGAGGATAAATTAGATATGGTTATTTTGTAATTCTATATGATAAGGATAACCTTATGTGATTTAACTACTAAGTTAGTTGATATATATTTTAATAGTTTTTATTTAAGATTTGATTTTTTTTACATTTTAGAAAATACTAGTCAACCAATATCTAAGTTTCATCGACTAATGTACCCAAAAAAGTAATATTTTCGCCTTTTTTCGTAGAGCTTGTTCATGGTCTAGTCGCTGGTTTGGTCTCCTAAACAACCACACGTCGACTAGTATTCTTCAGTGGTCCATTAATATTCTTCATTCTAAGACTCTTTTCTTTCCTGAGAGTTTATTATGAGTTTGCTTGCATGTATTAATCAACTAGATACCCTCAATGGTCGACTAACATTAAAGGCCACCTTTGATCGACCAACATTAAATAAAGGTCAAAAAGTAAACCAAGTGCTCTAATATTAAAGGTCAATTAATAAGAACTGGTCGACCAATATAGTCCACTGGTTAGTAGATTCGTATTAAAACTAAACCATTTTTTGAACCACACCTCCCCTTCTCACTCTACCTTTTCTTTGATACACCAATACTAATCGACCAATTGAGTCATATGGTCAACCAATCCTCCTATATTGATATCTCCTTTTTCTCTTTTCTTCTTTTCTCATATTTATATCTTCAAAACTCCTAAAATAATTCTCTCTTTTTAAAAAAAAAATATCATACCTTCTTATAACTAACTAACCTCTTTAATTTCCCTTTTTTTGTTACAGATCATTAAAATTAACTTTTCTTTGGATAAACCGCTAAACTTTGGGATTGTTTGATAATGTTTATGTCTTTGAAATCATTTTCATAATCAAGTGTGATTGCATCATATTTGTCATTTTATAATTTCAAATTTAAGTACTTTATTTTATCATTATTTTTGAATTTTTGGGGCTTTCAAAATTATGAACTTTTTTAATTGTTGGATAAAAAAAATATACTTATATTTGTTTCAATTCCAACATCTAATCTTGTTAAAACTTGCCTTTGTTGCTTTAATTGAATTTTTAACTTAGGCATAATACTGAAATTAGGGACTTTTCAAAATTGAATATAATTAGGGATATTTATTCCAAAATTGAGCATTAATTTGACTCTTTAAAATTTTCAATAGAACTCTTTGATGAGAAAGTTTATCATTCTTAATCAAATACATTTTGATTATTTTTGCCAAGTTAGTTTGAAGTATGACTCTTTACATTTTTCATTTTTAGATAATGATTTATTATTGATGATTCCAAAAAGGGGAAGAAAGATTGATGATATTATATTTAAAAGGAGTGATATCATTCAAAGGGAGTAATGAAACTCAAAGGGAACATTATTTTGTTGTTTTTGTATGTCTTGCCCTTTATATACTATGCTTGAGCAAATTTATGTTATCTACATATATGGATATTTCTTTAATTTTGAATATCTTTTTTGTTCTTGATATTGAACTATACCCTTTATATTGAATTATGTTTTATGCATGAATTAAAGGGGAGCTAATCACTATCTTGATATTTATTAATATGCTTAATCTTATTATTATTCTCTAATGTCACGAGTGCTTTTTCGTCATAAAAAATGGGGAGATTATTTAACCAAAAGAGGTTCCAATTGTTGTTTTGATGATAATAAAACATAATTGCTAATCGTGAATTTATTATTTTAATGAAAGTATATAAGAACAAATTGAAATCATAAGCTCAAGAATATAGCTTATGAAGTTGATAAAGATAAGTTGAATCTTACAACCGTCGAAATAAAGATTAAACCAAGAATAAAAGAAGATCAAGGCTTATCAAGGTCATTCTTTAGTTTTTAATATTGATTGTAATCATAATTTGATAATTTAATACTCTAAAAGGCTTACCATGCATACGGATTTTATTTCACTTTATTGCATGGAACTTTACATTTATCAAAAGGCATTGAAGCTTTTGATTTTAATAAAAAAAACTTCTTGATCTTTCAATCAATCTTTGGAGAAAATTTTGGGAAGCGGTCAATCATAATTAAATTAAACAAATTGGTTTTGAGCATTTTGAGTTATTAAAATCGTATTTTTGAAGTGAATGGTCAACCTATATAAGTTAATGATCGATTAATATAAGTTAAAATTGTTAAATTTGATGCACCATTGAGCTTGTTCTGACATTGGTTAATGTACTAGGCAAATAATGTACGTTAAAGTTGTTAATTTCATGTATCATGAGTTTGCTATGACATTGGGTGACCAATATGCTTATTGGCTGATCAGTGTTCTAATGGCTAGTAAATCTGGAGCTTTTAATGCATACTAGCATATAGTTATTATAATAGCTAGTTTTTGGCTCCAATTGCTAAGAAGGATCCCCTGCACTATAAATAGATGTTTTATCATTAGTTTTTCCATCAAGAGCATTTATGTGTATTTTACACATATTTCTAAGTGTTTTTCAATCATTTAGGCATTATTTCATATTTATGTGAGTGATCCTTTTAGATTTATCAAGTGAATAAGTGAAATAATTTTGAATTGTAATCCTTTGGTGTGGTACTGGATAACGTACCTGGGGGTGATCCAATTAGGATTAAGATTCCTCTTTACCTTAGAAGAAGATTGTAACGGTTATTCTTTACCAAGAAAGATTGTAAAAAGGTTATTCTTTACCTTGAAAGAATAATTTAATTAATTTAAATCAAATAATTTCCTTGTCCTCCTTTACATTGAATGTTATTAATTAAGTAATTTCGTTAAAAGATTATTGAATTTTATAAACACCCAATTCACTTCCCCTCTTAGGTGCTATTAGGGAAAAACACAAAGTGTCCAAAATAGAGCTTCTAATCGAAGATGTAAAATTGGAGCTAAAGAAAACCAAAGATTTTTCCAATTTAATTTCTAAACTTAAAGCTTATGAAAAAGTTAAAAAGCCCCTTTGAGATAAAGAGCATAAAAGATGTTAGCAGAGAAAAATAAGAGATAGCCATCGATAATAAATAAATATGACATAAAAAGATTGTCATGGAAAATACTAAAACCCTATAAACAACCTTTGCTTCTATTAGCTATAAGCAAGTATAATCCCTACAAATTATATCCACAAAGGCCAAATAAATCAAATTTTGATATTCGTTTAACTAAACCATCAACGGTCCATTCTAAACATGCTCCATGTACTAAAAAAAAGCCAAAGCCGACCTTAACTAATAAGATCTATAAGCATGAATATGCCTAGTAAAAACAAGTGATCATGTGATGCACCTTCCGACATTTGCAAACTACCATTGTAAATGTAAATCAACGACGTCGCTACATATTGCAACAATCAACAATCAGTCTACAAAAGAGTTGAAATTAAAAATAAATTTTCTCGAATTACCCTAGGGTTTAAGTAACAATATAAGTGGGAGAAAAATGAAAATGGAATCTGGGGCCTAAAATTTTGTGTGTGTATATATAAAAAGTTCAATTTATTTAGTATTTAGTTGTTATTAGACGAATGAGTAAAGTACATTTCTTAAGCCTATTCAAAATTTAAAAAAAAAAAGTTCATGCTATTAGAATAAAGGCCCATGCTTTGGAAGTGAAGGCCTCGTTGTGTGGTTTCAAGATGGACCTACCACAGTTCAACCATTGAAGCTTTTTTTACGATGCCAACTTTGAATCTTTTTGCGGCGTTTAGTTTTATTTATATTTTTTATTGTAATTTTTAATTTTAAGTTTACTATTCTATTTTTAATTTTTTTATCAAAAAAACTTGTTTGCTTGATATCTGTAATATAAAAATTAAAAACAAAAACTTGTCTGATTAAAGTTTATAATAAAAAACAAAAAATAAAAACATGTTAGAATTTATCATCTTATTTTTATCTTTTTAATTATACTCTTATGTTATTTATTTTTAATATAATATATTATGTTTTTAAATTAATTAATTCTCATTGTAGTTAGAAATAAAATATATGTATATTTATATAATTAAATAAATTGACACATTAATTATATATAATAAAATTATATAAATTAGTAAATTACATTAGTCGCTCACCGAGAAAAAAACCAAGCAAGAAACCATCTTCATGTTTTTTTTTTAAATCAGAAAAATATGACAACAAATAAAGGGAAAGTTTCAACGTTAACATAAAAATCTACTAAAATAGCTGCCATCCACTTAGGAGGTCTCCCCAATCCAATCTACTGAATCTCTCTGATTAGTTGTGTGAATCAATCTGTATCTTTTCAAAGATAATGAGCTTAACAGAACACACAATGGAATGGTGGCTTGGCAGGCTTGAAATCTTCTGTCCCGTCAACCTTGTGCCCTCTGTCCCACAATCAATCCCAGCCATCCATTAGAGTCATGGTGGCTTGGCAGGCTTGAAATCTTCTGTCCCGCCAACCTTGTGCCCTCTGTCCCACAACCAATCCCAGCCATCTATTAGAGTCAAAGGTTAGTGGGACAGAAGATCTGGTCCCGGCTTGGCGGCGATCACGTCATCTCTCTGTTACATAGTTTTGACTTTCCTTTTACTTTTTTTTTTGGCAGGAGACTAAACAAATTCGTTGCTACCGGCCAACATTATCAGTGTTAGTCGGGAACGGATTCTCTGTCCCCTACCCTGCTCCCTTACACTATCTCATTGAATCTCAACCATCTATTTATATGGGTCCCACATAAATGGATGGTTGAGATTCAATAGGACATGGTAGGGTACAGAGAATCCTGACATTTGTGAATTGACTGCTAACAAGAAGTTCTTTTGCCTTGCTGATTTTTGTTGTGAAGGAGCAAGCACAGAGTAGTGAAGGCAAAATAAGGCTAAAAAAGAACACAAGATAGCGAAAAAAACGTGATATATTATTGTTTTTTTTTAAAAAAGGAAACATGTTTTAAAAACATATAGAAATATTTTTTAACGTTTTTGTAAAATTGTTGTAATTTTTTATTTTTAAAAATAAAAGATGGCAACAATACTTAACCAGATACATTTTAATGACTAATTTCTTTTTTCATAAAAGCCACAACAAAAAATAAGAAAAAAAAGTAAACATGCCCTTAACAACCAATCCTCCATTTTCACATCATTTTTCAAATCTCCTTTCGTTCTAATTATATGACTACCTTCACACTATCACTACCACTAATTTCATGCTCCAAGCTTACCATCCCGTTGGCCAACGGGATTTCTAACCTTCGTTTCTCCAACTTCAGTGATAACCTCCTCGTTTCTTCCTAGGACCAGGTAGACCACGAAACTCCCTAGCCACACCTAAAATTTTGAGCTTTGCCTTTTACTACCATTGTGATTTTTTTCTTTTTTCTTTTTTTGAATATAGACTGTGGGATTGTACAATGCTAGCGTTAATTCGCTGTGAGGAGAGTTCATGTACGGTGGATCCGTGCTTGACTATTACTTACACATGAATCCTCCGGCTTTAGTGCTAACGTCTATAATACTGTGTGACGGTTAGTTTGATTTTGAAAATCTTTGTATTAAAAACGATGACTTTTATACTCCCAGTACTTGAGGTATTTTTGTTTCTATTTGGATTAGTGTTTATTAATGATGAATCGAAGTGAATTATGGATGTGCTTGTGTTCAGAGACGGAGCTATGTAGAACTATACGGGGGCATTGGGCCCCCAAAGTTTTTTTTAAAAATTATTTTTAATATATATATATATATATAAGGACATAGTTATTTAAGAATCAGTGGGGTACTGGGCCCTCCAAAATTTTAAAAAATAAATATTTGGGCCCTCTATACTAAATTTCTGGCTCCGTCACTGCTTGTGTTTGATGTGTGAAAACTCACTGAAGAGGCAGTAATTATCTTGCTGTAGTTGATGATCAGCTAAACAATGCAAGATTGTATCTTCAATTAGATTACACCTTATGATTTTTGGAATTGATGCTTCTGTAAATTGAAACTACAATATTCTAATCAATATTTCAAGTCTATAATTATCCCAAGATCAACTATAACACAATTTATTCAACCCATTCAACTAGGATTCATAATAAGAGAGAGAAAGAAATACTATCCTTGATCCACGCTTAATATGTGTCTACAATGATAAATCTTTAATCCCTTTTGATTGTAAACACCTTCTCTACGTATAGAAGTTTATCCGTTCTCTCGTGCATTTTTTCATTCTTTTCCAATAGTACAAGAATGTATTTCTTTTTCCTTTTGGTAACTGTTCACTTTAATGAAGGGAGAGGGAAGGGCTTATTAATTATAATAAAACCCTAATGACTCTAATATTCTCTGCAAACCCAACAACCATTATTTTGGACCCACCTTATATTAGAATTAACCCAAGTAATATGGGTCACATCTTTATGATTATTAAATTAATCTAATAATCTCCCACTTGATGCATTTTACGACTTGATGATTTAACAATATATGTGCGCACCATATATTGAATCTATCAAGTCATCGAACTTCAATGAATTGAAATATGGGATCATAGCAGTCACAAGTTATCTATCGACATGATTCCTTCCATATATCACACAATAAACTCAACTCAAAATAACTGCAATCTATAAACACTATAATTCTCAACTTTAATGTTTTCTTGAAATATAATTTGTCATCACAATAAAATAACGCATATACACAACATAATATGACAAACTAACAAATAAGAAAAAATTAACTTTAATTGAGTTCATAAGTTTCAAAACAATAATAGCAAATAACCAAACATATGTATATACATAACATCATCTCATGCTAACAAGGACTGATCTATAATGTCCATCCTTTCAACATAGCCAGTAAATGTTTTAGGTGATAATCCTTTAGTCAACGGATCCACTACCATTAGATCAATTCCAGTATGCTCAATTGACACTTTTATGTTTTTGCACTTCTTATTTGACTTACAAGTATTTCAAATTCATGTGATTAGCACCTTTAGAATACTTGTCATTTTTAGAGAAGAAGACAACTATGGAATTATTACAATAAATTATTAGCAATCTAGCTATATTGTTAATAATACCTAGCCCTAAGACAAAGATCTACAACCACAATGCTTGAATAGTGGCCCTAAAGTATGCCACAACTTTAACCTTTATAGTGGAAGTAGTAATGACATATAGTTTTCCATTATTCCAAAAAAATTTCCCCTCTTGTTGGTTGGAGTAGATAGCCGAAAGTAGATTTCCTTGAGTCTACACAAACAACAAAGTCTAAATCTAAATAACCAATCACTTTTAAATGATTTGATTTCCTGTATGTGAGCATGTAATGCTAGATGCCTTGTAAATACCTAAGAACTTTCTTTGTAGCTTTTCTAGTGGTCCAATCCAGGATTACTTTGATATTGACTGATTTTCTTAAGTCTACACAACTAGTATAGTCTAAATCTAAATAACCAATCACTTCTAAGTGATCTAATTTCCTGTATGTGAGCATGTAATCTTTGGTGCATTGTAAATACCGAAGAACTTTATTTGTAGCTTTCCAGTGGTCTGATATGGGATTACTTTGATATTGACCTAATATTCTAATAGCAAAAATGATATCTGGCCAAGTACAAATCTGAATGTACATCAGACTTCTAACTACAAATGCGTAGGGAATAGATTCCATTTCCTTTCGTTTTAAATCATTATTGGCACATTGCGTTTCATTAAATTTATCCCTTTTCTGAATTGGAAATACCCTTGCTGAGCATTTTTTGCGTCCTATATCTCTCTAATACTTTACTGATATATCCTTTCTGAGATAATCCTAACAATCCTTATGCCCTGTCATAGATGTAGGATGCCTCATTTATATCTTTCATTTCAAAGTTAATAGAAAGAAATTTCTTTACATCATGTAACAAGCCTAAATCATTAATAACCAAAAGAATATCATCAACATATAGTACCAAAATATTGAACTTGCTCCTATTGACCTTCATATAAATACACCTATTAACAGTGGTCTCTACAAAATCATACAAAGTAATGGAATCATTGAACTTAAGATATTATTATTGAGAAGCTTGTTTCAAAACCATATATTGACTTCTTTAATTTACACACCATATTTTCCTTTTCTGCAGTCAGAAAACCTTCTGGTTAGTTCATATAAACCTTTTCTTTTAAGTTACCATTAAGAAAAGTGGTCTTTACATCCATTTGGTGAAGTTCTAAATTATAATGAGCTACTAATGTCATAATAATTCTTAAAGAGTCCTTCTTTGAAACTGGAGAGGTCTCTTTAAAATCAATGTCATCCTTTTGAGTATAACCTTTGACTACAATTCTGGCTTTATACTTTTTAATATTACCTTTCGAGTCTCTTTAGGTCTTAAAGACCCATTTACAAACCACTTGTTTTGAGCTTTTAAGTAACTCAACTAGTTTCTAGACTTGACTATCATCCATAAATTTTAACTTTTCTTTCATTGCATTGAGCCACTTTTCATAATTGTTACATTTTAAGGCTTCTTTAACCGAGACTAAATCCTTATCAATGCTCAAGCCACACTCGTGCTTAAGTAAATACACCACATATTCATCTGATATAGCTGGTCTTTTCTCCCTTATAAACCTTCACAATATTGTTTCTTGTAGTATCACTTGATCATTTGTGACTTACACATTTTTTACTGGTTCATTATTGACATTCTTTTCCTATTCATTTGGAATATTAACTTGTTGCTCTGATATATTGCTTGGCTTTGATACAACAAAGGGAACAATAACTTGAGAAGAGAAACTGGGTGAAGAATTTTCCACCTAATTCTTTTAAATATCTACCTTTCGTGGTTTTCCACTCCCACTGATTTGTCCATTTTTAATGAACCTAGCATTACCAGATTCAACTATTCTTGTACCATGGTTAGGACAATAAAATATGTACCTTTTGGACTTTTCTGAATAACCGATGATGTAATACTAATGGTTCTTACATCAGGCTTTCTTTCATGAGGATTATAAATTCTTATTTCTACTAGACATCCCCAAACATATAGGTACCTCAAGCTAGGTTTCCTACCTATTCACAATTTGTAAGGTGCCACATGAATTGCTTTACTAGAATAATTAAATATGTAGCTATCTTTAATACATAAATTCATAAAGATAAAGGTACATTAGTATAACTTAACATATTCCTAACCATATCCATAAGAGTACGATTCTGTCTTTCAGTTACACCGTTCTGTAGTGATGTAGCGGGTATTATATAATGTGCATAAATGCCCTGACTTTGAAGAAGTTTTGCAAGTGGACCTAGAACTATCTATTCTCATCATTTTACCATAATATTCACCGTCTCTATTAGATCTTACTACTTTCACTTTTCTATCTAACTACCGTTTCACTTTATTAATGAAAATATGCATTAAACATGCAAATATATATTTGAAGATAAGTCTATTTATAGGTGTTAAAGATTAACAAACCTAAAGATCCCTCTGTAATAGTTGAGGCATAATAAGGTTGTTGTTGACTTGCTTCATTGGTGGATGAGGTCAATTGTTGTTATTGGCTAGGAACTTATTATATCTGACTATTGTTGGGTCAGAACAATTTTGATACTTGCCACTTTCTTCCCTTTGTTTCTACCGAGTGCCAGTATATTGGACATCTATAAAAACAATCATAAATTTTATTAACATTACAATACATCCAATCATCATTACAAACATAAATTCAATCATTGCCATTGTGCTTATGACAAAGAATCGCATAAGCATTATGACAATGTTATAGGATATATTAGGCTTCCTAAATTACTGGGTTAGATTGTTATAATACTTAAACATTTACTTGTAATATGATTTTTATAATAGAATTTTTAATTTAATATGTACAACTTTATCATATAGTTACAGTATTATCGTCATTATATTATTCTAATTTATTGTAATTGTATTTATCATAACTTAATAATGTTTGAAAAAGTTTATTAATATTAATTAATATTTATCATAACTTTCATCAAACATGTTATAGGCAATACTCAAACAAGCTTCTTAATCCATTTAAGCCTTAATCAACCCATTTTGGATGCTTTCACCATCTCACCATCTTCATTATTAACACAATACACATTCACCATCAACCAAACAACAATAGACATCTTCACAGAACACAAAACCTAATATTATACCTAAATACAATTGTTGCAAAGCAGAACATAAAAACAATCGTCGCAAAGGATGGACGACTTACCTTGACGGACGACAGAAGCAACAATTGAAGAAGATAGAAGCAACGATTGAAGAAGATGGAAGCAAAGGAAGGAAAACGATGACGAAAAAAGATGGGCGGTTTCATTTTCGTGTTCAAAATAACACAAAAATGACATTTGTTTTGTCGTTTTCATGTTATATTTAAGAATGTTCCAACATTTGGCAACAATTTTAGAAAAATTTCACCAAATGTTGACAATTGGCAACGATTTCTGTAAACGTCGCCAATGTAGATAGGGTAGCCCTTTTGTTACTATCTGAAGGAATCGTCACTAAAGGTATACCATTGGCAATGATTTACTACAACCGTCACCAAAGTGCTAATCTTTGGGCGACGGTTTCATAGAAGGGTCGCTAAAGGAGGTATTTGATGATGATTTTATAAATCGTTGCCAATTCTTTTCATATCTATATATTTATATATTTAACAAATTTTTTGTAATATATAATTTCTATAAAATAGAATAGATATATATAATAAATATAGTTTTGTGACACTACATAAAATTGTCAAATAATGTATTTTAAAAGAGATAAATAAAAAGTATAAATTTATGTAATATAAATTAATTTTGTGTTTTTACTTTTATAAATTTTTAAAATGACATTGATGTTAGCTAAATTTATTTTTAGACTTATATTCATTGTAAATAATATTAAATTTGATTTTTAAGAATATGATATTAGTATTTAATATTGATTTCCATTTTTTACTATATTGTAATTATTTTTAATTATATTGCAATAAATATAATTATATATCTTAATTAATATAATGTTATATGAATATATAAATAATAATTGTAATTAGTATAATGATTTATGAATGTATAGATAATAGATAAATTTTCTCATATCTTACTTATAGATAATAGATAAATTTTCTCATATCTTACTTATATAATATATTAGCCTATTTAATCATAATTCTCTATTTATTATATATAAATTCTATACTGTTAAATAAAATTTATATACTATATATAATTTCTATGTTATATAGAGTGTAATATATAGGAATATGGTTAGGTGACGAATTATAAAAATCGTCACAAAAGTTTCACATTTTCATTGTCAAAGTTCAAACAAAAACCACATCATTTTATGAAATTGAAAACCTAATTACCCAAACAGAAGACATAAATTAAAAACCTCCCTTGTCGAAAGAGTCTCCAGATGCTTCCTAATTAAGGTTGAACTATCGAAAGCAGTCTTTGTCTCCGAGTTGGTCAAGTTGTCAGGTAGGGGTTTCTCTGTCTTGCTTCTCACCTTTTCTTCTTTTTACCTTTGGTCGTTGTTCTACAATATATAGTCATTAGCTTTCACTTGGAGGAGTCACAGATCACTCTAATCCAAGGTGAAAGCTAATCTTGAGGTATGAAATTACTTGATTCTTTTATACAAACCCAATGTCTTCTTGCTTAAACCAGATTTCCAACTAGTAATTAGAGATTATAGGGTCTTATTTTGGAGAGATAACTTCGATCTCCAATCTTCATTAAACTCGTCATGTAAGTCTACCCTCTTTGGAAATTTGTGCTTAATTGCTCTAAAGTTGATTTGTTTATCTTCTTGGATTTCTTATATCTGTTTTCTGTGTGATTTATGCATATTATTGATTACCTAGGGTTGGCCTCCAACAAAGTAACTCTCTCCATATCTGACAAGGGGCGTGAGGGACCCAACTATTTATTAGAATACTGATCCATACAGGATTAGGGAAATCTGTTGTTTTGGAACAGTTGTCGACTGCAAAAACTATGTTTGTTCAATCGGGTAGGCATGCCGTTTATTTAACTATTTAAGTTCTATAACGTTTGTTTCTTAGGTGAAACGCATGATATTTGTAGTTCATCTAATCTAGTGATCCATATTGCATCCGGGAAGAAGGTGTCAATAAACCAACACCTAGGGGAAGATCTTTGACTGTTTCATTTGATGCCTTGGAATATGCAAGGAGTCTTCTTAGGAATCCAAACACAAGTAACTTATTTACCTTATCTACCAAGCCTCATGTTATTTGGAGTCTAGAAAAATAATTATTTCTTTTCCTTTTCATTGGAATAGGCGTGAAACTTTATTTATTATTTTGTCTGTAAAAATTGTTAAACTTTTAATTAAAATCTTGTATTACTTACCATCTATCATTATATTATATTACTTATCATATGTCAATATTTATCGTTTTTCTTGTAAAAGTCATATATGATTATTATATTACAAATTTCATGTTAAAACTATTTAAAAATTTTGTGACACCATATAAAATTATCAAATCATAAATTAAAAGATAAAAATATAAATATAAATCTACGTAATATTAATTAATTTTGAGTTTATAGTTTCATAAATTATTGAAATTATTTAACAATTTTAGTAGCTAAATTTATTTTTACACTTAGAATTATTGTCAATGATATTAAATTTGATTTTTCTCGATTATAATGTTTAATTATAAAATGATCAAGCCGAAATTAGTGAATTCATAATTATAAAGTGATTTTGTTATTTAAGCTTTTGGTGACGATTTAAAAAATTCGTCACCAAATTTCCAGCTTTTTGTGATGATTCACAAAGTAGTCATGAAAATCCTAAGTCGTCTTTTGTGACAATTTCCACAAAATTCTGCTAAGGATTTACATTTAGCAACTATTTCGTAAAACGTAACGGAAAAAAAGTTGTCGGCGACCTTTTTCAAAATTGTCATCAAAATAGCTTTGGCTATTTCCTATTCAAAATGAAATAGCCAAAGGTCACTTTGGTTGCAGTGATTGATTGGGATTCATTTCAGTTTTATTATTTTCTATCTTATCTATTTTTTATCTATTACCAATATTAAATAACTAAAAAATAAGGAATAGAGACTTTATTTTCATTCTTATCTCTTTTATTACTGATTAATATACATGACCTGAATGATTTGATAGAACAGGAAAAGCTTAACTAAATACTTGAAACTATTTGAAAAATGCTAAATCAAAAGGCAAGTACTAATACTATTTGAACATGATAACTTGACCTGACGTGCTAAGAGAAGGCGTCATGAATATTTGGTCAAACTAGAGTATTAGACTTCCAAGTGTGCATTGGTGACTTGGACAAGACAGGCATGCCATTGCTTCCCCGTCGCCTCAATCTTAGTGTAACAGTTTGGATAGAGTTAATCAAATGATCAGAAAGAAAATATCATACTGTATAGTTAAGTATGTATATAGGAAGAAACCCTGGGCAAGCTAATCCTTGCATTCTAAGCACGCTACTTGTACAAATTTTACTAGGAGATTATCATATTTAAACATAAAATAGCATTTCAAGTAGAAATTTCATTTGCTGTCAATTTCTAGATTATTTATGATAAATTTATTCTACTAAATTGCAAACTCTGTAAGTGGCTTAGCTTTTGTTTTCTTCTGTAATCCTTATCTAATCACTAATAAGAACAGATCAAGAACTATAGTCCTACCAAACCAAAACTGAAGTGAATGGTCATATGGTTGTTTGAATTCAACGGAATTCTCCCATCCATCACCCTCACACGCCTAACTATAAATCCATAACCACTCTGTCATTCCTGACATCACCCAGCTAACTGCTTCATGGTGAAGCATGTGCTAAACCCACCTTAACCCGCTCATAAAGTGCTAAACCCACCTTAACCCGCTCATATCTTCCATCTTTCATTGTATGCATGCTTTTTATTTTGATAACTTCTCTTCTATTTATTTTGGGTTGCGAAGCCCAAGACTAGAGAGTCACTAGATTTGCGGAGTGACGGGATGTTTTGACCATGTGTGGTGATACGTGGCATGACTGAAAGCATCGGAATCTTCCACGTCGTGGATGATTGGGAGTTCAAACGAAATGGACGGTCGTGATGTGGTTATTTACTTATTTTAGATTGCCTGTCGGTTATCTGTCGTTAGGTGGGTACAGGTAAGAATCACTCATTCACTTGTCTATTATTATGTTCCAGTTCTATTCTATAAAAATTTATCGATTTAATAAATAAAACCTATAAAAATTAGACAACTAAAATTGCTACACCAAAAGTTAGAACAGAGGATCTTGAGTCATTCGCCACGCGTTTCCTTCTCGCAGACGACCGCATTGCGTGCCGCATCGCGTGACAGTTGCGCCAGTTGCTCCAATTCTTGGTCTCTTTCGCTCTCCTCTCTCATACACGCACGCCGCTTGTTGTTTCTACGCAGCTAACAACTTAATTGACATAAGCACCCTTCATCAATTGAGAAATTTTAACAAACAAATTGAATTAAAATATTATGAATACGAGATGAAGGGTAGAAGGGTAACTTAAAAGAACCTCATTTCTAGAGGAGGAGGAGGAAAATCGTGGGAATTAATGTTACACACGTGGCGAGCAATGAGGGACGCTTGAGATGAAGATTAGCTGTCTTACTTGCTAAGATAGCTAGCTACCCAACTAACAAGAAACCGCCAAACCCAGGGCCTAGAAGACAGGCGAGACCAGTTACATTTTGACAACAAACAAACTTCGACGGAACATACTGATGGATAAGAGCCCTTCTCTGTCGTTAATACATATAATAATGGAAAAAACCTGCCTGGAGGATGTTCCAGGAAGATGACTTGGGCCAAGTCGGTCTGAAGACGGGGTTTGTACGTCAATGTCAACGCTTTTTTTTTTATAAATAATATTACATATGGGGTCGAATCAAAATGAAGTGTTCATATTGATACCTAATTTGCAAGGCATGTAAGAGCATGCTCCAACATGGAATCTAAACGAAGTGACAGTACCTAATCTCTACAGTCTGAGCTCGTCAGTGAGTCGGTAATTCAGTATTTGTTGTCAATCATTTTTCAGAATTTTATGCAAATTATAACTTTTTGAACAAACAAACTCATCAAAAAGTAAGAGTAGTCTCCAGGTCCTTCCTAAAGCCGCTTGACATGGTACTTGTCCGCAAATCGTAAGACTTACTAGGATCACACATCTACTAGTCCAATTGAGTTGAAAAAGTAGTAGTTAGAGTTTTGGAAGGACAAGAAGGTCATTAAACTTGATTAAAAACTAAAAATCTCAAAATGAGATATTGCTTGAGATGCAAAAACACAAAACCATTAAAAACAGGGATTAAAGCAATAAGAACACAATCTGTACTAAAAGCTAAAAGTCAAATACTAATCCAATTCACCCTTGTGTCTTATCAGGAATTAATTAATAGTATGATTTTACAAACAACCCTAGGCTTGGAGTTGAGGGTTAAAAGGGAAGGTGTACAACTGTTTTGACTTGGTCCTCTATAATAGCTCAGTCTTCCCAACGCCACACTCCAAACCTGCTCTGTGTCTTGGTTGACCGACTTCACTCTCACCGCCAACTCTCCCCCACTCCACCTCAGCTGTATATTTCTATATATAACTATAAGCCTCTCCTTTGTACTCCACATTCGTTACCATCTTCTACTAGACTTCTCGTTTGTCTCTCTATCTTGGAGACTAAAGCTTTCAATCTTCTCTTGTGCTTTACCACTTTATCTATTTATCACTACAAGGTCAAGATTTTAAGTCGGTTATTATGGCTCTTGAAGCTCTAAACTCTCCTACCACTTTCGACCATGAAGACTCATGGGCCAAAAGGAAGCGCTCAAAACAATCTCGTAGCGAGTCCCCAGCTCCAACTGAAGACGAATACCTAGCTCTCTGCCTAATCATGCTCAACCGTGGCGACGCCACCACCGCGCGAGTCAACGAATTCTCCACCCCACCGTTACCATCTGCTTCTTCGAATCTATCTTACAAGTGTGTGGTATGCAATAAAGCTTTTCACTCGTATCAAGCCCTTGGTGGCCACAAAGCAAGTCACAGAAAATCCTCTCCGGAGACCATCACCACCTCGGCCACCGCCATCAACCCATCAGCTTCCACCTCATCCACAGCCACCGGAGTTCGGGTTCATGAGTGTTCTATCTGCCACAAGACGTTTGCAACAGGTCAAGCTTTGGGTGGTCACAAGCGCTGCCACTATGAAGGCGGTGTTAATAATAATAATGACACTAGTAATAATAGTAGCCCTGTTGCCACGTCATCGCAAGGAGGTCAGGTTCAAAGTCAAAGCCGCGGCAGTGGTGGGCTGGACTTCGACCTTAATTTGCCGGCCTTGGCAGAATTTGAGTCCGGTGCCGGCGAAGAAGTTGAGAGTGTGAAGAGACCAAAGTTGTTTCTTGAGCTGAAAGGAAGTTTGGGGATTGCTGCTGAAGATTAGGTTTCTGAATTATCTAGTAACAATTAATGAGAACGTTTTAACTACTAGTTGTTTTTGTTTATTTTTTTAGGTTTAATTTTGATACATTTATTATGCATCGGAGATTTGGTCATTGTTTGTGAAAGTATTGTTATAATTATTAGCCAATCGATATTTTTGGTTTATTTATTATTCTTTATTAATATCAGAATTTATGTATCACTAACCATCTGATCAATATAAAATGAATGCATCCAGGTTAGTTAATCTCCAAAATTTATTTCATTTGGAATGATGCTTCAATTTATAACTTTGTTTTTACAATATAAAAACAATTGTGAGGTGTTTTAACTTTTAAATATTCCAAGCTAAAAGTCTCGAGGGCGTAGAAGAGGGGACTAAAGTAGTGAACACACCCATGTTACTAATGTGAACTCCATGTGAATCAGGCCTTCGATGTGAAAAGCACCTGTTACAATGACATGTATGGTTGCCTCTTGCCTGGCTCAGGCGTGAGAAGGACACTTGTACACACACGTCTCAAGTGGGTTCCGAGTTTAGCCTCTTGTAACAGTTTGGTATGAGGAAGAATCAATGCATTTATCTTGGTAGGATGTATACAATCTGTTTGACAGTGGCATGACGTGTGTAAATTTATACGGAGAGACTTCACGAAGGCAGTAACTTGAAGCCTATACGAAAGAAAGTATGCGCGGCGTCGTCGGTGTTTATTCTTGGCTTGAGTGAGTGCCAAAACAACTCTTTAACAAGATACCTTGGTTTGGCGGTTGCAAAAGCTTTTAATATCAAATGCAAGATGGGAATAAACTATGCTTTAATATTGATGAGAGGAAGTGACCGAGAGAGAGGAAAGGAAAGGAGCAACTTTTTAAGGGAGTTCTTTGCGTGTGGGACGTTGGCTATTGTAGAAACTGACGAGTTGGAAACATCCCAGAATTTCTTGGGGTTTTATGGAGGAAAAGATAATAGGCCGGCATGTGATGTGAGTCCCTTGTGACAAACATTTATAGGATCACATATAATTCAACATTTCAGTAAAAGTATTAATGTTGGTCATATGTACGCTGTATAACCTTTTATATGTAAAGGAATAGTGTTCCAATTTACTTGCATGTTGTTTATTAAAGTTAATATATCTCTTAATTGGCTCCGGATAATCACTGACTAGCTGCTATCTTGTTTTTTGTTTAAGCTTGAATTGACTGTTTACTTTTATTGTAATACCTAGGTTCGATGTATCAGTTACAGCTGTCGAATTGATGCGTGAAAACATACCAAACATTTCTTCCTTTTTTTTTTTTTCTCCTGATTTTCTTGCCATAAGTCCATGATATCATGACTGATTTGCTGGAAAGAGCGATAGAACTATTTTCTGAGTCTTAAATACGTTTGAAGTTCTAATTTAGCACATTTAGTGATAATTGTGATTGACTCACACATTTGGCTGACAAGTCAAAATATTAAGATCTAAACGTAAAGCTTTTAACATCAAAAATAAATATTTAAGATTATTTTATAATATTTATACTGATCATGAATTAAATTTATATTATACTTAATAATAGAAGAATATTAGAAATACTAGAGTTATAAAGCGTGCTTATAGTTCTTAAAACTTTTTGAACCATCAATAATAGATATCTTAAAACAACTCTTCAATGATGATGTTTCAAGTATAATCATATAATTCTATGATGGCATGGATTCCTAGCTAGTGTTTTCCATATCAATCTATGATGTTTTTAATGGTTTATAGGGCCAATTGTCCAGTGATTGTTTCTCATCAGAACCATCATAGGGTATGGCTATCTAGGGATTTTGGTAAATAAATAAATAAATAAAATTCATATTAATTCATCAAATATATAATATAATGTTTACATTGATTGTAAAACTTTTAGTTTTGTATACTTGCTCTTAGGCTAGCTTTTGGTGGAGTTTGACTTGGATGATAAGTTTATATTAAGTCTCCAATTTCAGCACTTGTGTGTTGGTTTCCTCTTAATACACCTTAGCAACTGTATGGATTAAACTTGTCTTAGTTTAACAAGTTCATCAACCTTTTTTTGGTGTTACATAAGAGCTCTAATGATCTAAAAAAATAAATATAATTAAGATGAGATTCAATCATGTAAAAATTTAAAATCCTAATAAAAGTTTAATAATGTTATGTAATAGATGGTGAGTTTAATTATACTAAACCTAACGTTTAGATACTGTGAGGATTATAAAGAAGAAATGTTTTAAGGGAAATTCATATAACTATTTTCATTGAATATTATCAGTGATTACTGCATATTTAGCATTTTTAAAGTATAGAGTAATATGCATATCACTCATAATAAATTATCCTCTTCATAAATATTGCATATTGCATTGCTTAACTAATTGCTTTTGTATTGCATGTTGCATTGGTTAACTTCTTAAATATTGCTTATTGCACTAGTTAACCTTATAAACATATGCATATTACTACTCCTATCAAACTTGTTTGCTTTTGTACTTTTGTGTAGTTTTGAAGTATTATTTTTACTCGACTCCCAATTAAGAAAAATGCTTTTGAAATTGTATATATGTGTCCTGTTAATTGGTCAAAACCTAAAACCCCATTTTGGTGGTTTTAACGACTTATGTTTATTTTATTATTCTCTAATGGTTGCTCCACATGTTATAATGGCTTAATATAAAAGTATAAGACCTTTTTATGGTGATAATTTTATGTTAGAACTTGAATTCAAATTAAGAACGCTAACATTAATTTTTTCAGTAATAGGCAAATATATGAGAGGAGGAAGGATTTAAGGTACCATCAAATTGATAACAAGTATTATAGGGTACTCAGTTTTAACTTCAAAGAGTCTTTGAGGTTTATTGAGTCAAACTAAAGTTGTATAAGGCTAATTGGTCTTGAATTCTTCAATGTCTATAGGATTCATAGGGTAGTGATCATTTTGCTTGATTAACCGTTGCTTCATATTTTTACAACACATTAACCACACCGTTTCAACTTTTAAACTTATTGATGTAAACAATGCCTTTCTATCACTAAATGGGATTTCTTTGTCCATGTTCAACCTTTGTAAGTCTAATTTCAACCATACTTAACATGAATTAGGAATATTTGAGATCAAAACATAGATATTTGTTGTGGGAATAAGGTTTTCATTAAAAATAATTCTCTACTATATGAGTAAAAGTAATTATTGCATAATCCAAAGTAACAACCATTGATTGTATAAAGTAGAAGAAATCAAACCCCAAAACTCTGCCAACCCCAAATTTTAAATAACATAATTCATATAATTCAATAAAATTTTCCCATACTATAGTTAAAAATAGCATGTATCATAAGCATAACAAATCCTATTACAATATTCATTAATATAAACTTCATCTTTTTTTTTCTTTTTTGCCAATAAATTTTTTGTCTTCCTTTATGAGCTTTGTTTGTTCTTCAAACTCCTTAGTTGTGCTTGTTTCAGTAGTATTTATTTTAACAATACTTATTTTAGCCCCTTTCTTTAGCATTAATACTTCTTTCTTTAATTTTTAAATCCCTTTAATGACTCTCTCTGAAGAAACAGAAGAAAGTGATTGAAAGTGTATTGTATTGTATTGCATGATATGTGTAACTTGACACTGTATTTATACATGTATATGATATCTGTAAAGATAACGAAGATCACAAGATAAAATTAAATACAATAAAATCAGATACAATAAATCAAATACAATTAAAAGGAAATCGGATAATTATTGTTGTGATTGCATGATAATCTGCATGTATCTTCATATGTTTATCATTAACGTTGGACTAGAATTGAAAAAATTAAAATTTTAGATATTTTATTACTACTTTTTAAAGCTTAGACTATAATTGAAAATTTGAAAAAAGTTTAGGCTTTCTTTTGTAATTAACCCTGTTATAAAACAAAAGCTTATGTATTCATTTCATATATGGAAAAAATAAATAAAACTTTATATCACGAGCATGTGTTACTTATCCTTAAAATCTCTCTTCGTTTAGTAAACAACATAACTAATTCTAAAACAAGCATGAGAAGTTAAAAAGATAGATTTAGCAAACTTGTTGATTAAGAAAGAAAACATATTATAATATTAGATTATGTCTTATGACCAATATGTTGTTTACAATTTTTTGTATAATATTACTATTTTAATTACTAAAGTTTTTTATCTTTATCTATTTGTTTAATTATATTTGATGTTTTAATATTAAAGATAAAATCATTGGAACAACTAGAATTGAACAGATATTTGAATTTTTTTTAAAATTTCAATTTACTCTGGTCAGAAAATTATTTAAGTCATTAATAATCAAGATCAATAGAATATTCTCTCTAATTACTTTAGAATGACGAATTTTTTATTAACTTATTCAACTATTTTCATAGAGTCATATTATATCCGAGTAATACCAAATAAGCTACCATAATTAGAATAGGTCATACATCACATCAAAACACGATAATTTCTACTTGAGTACTCTAGTAATCTCAAATTTAATGAATAATTATACAACTATGATAATAAGGAAATTCACAAATACATAAGTAATATTTCATTTGATATCTTCATAATTGGGTCAGTTCAGTGAACTTATTCTCTAATAAGAACTCACACGTTTGTTTAAGTGTCCCTATAATTTATGATTATAGTTTCGTTAATATGACAACCTATAATGTCATAAATAAAATAGATTTTGTTCACTTAACTTTCTTTCTTTCTATTTATGTTAAGGATCAACCTTTCAAAGATCTAATTTATACAAGTTATTTGTAATTAAGTAATCTAGATCCATAATAAACATCATCTTTATAAAAAGAACAATTCTTATCATTAATAATAAGGACAAATTCATTCAAATCTAATTAAGAAATGAAAATGATGTTTCTAATAATAAATAAGAAATGGAAATGATGTTTCTAGTTCAAGGCTAAAAGGTAAAACTAAATTACAAGTTCCTACAACTAAGAAATGGAACAACTCTTACTCCATTGCCAAATCGTAGGTCCAATTTGCCTTTCCTCAACATTCTGCTCCTTATTAACATCTGCATACTATTACAAATATGAAAACCATATTCAATATCTAACACCTAAGAATTTGGAACATAAGTATAAAGATTAATCTCAATCATAAATATATCTAAATAAGCAGCTTCTATAAGCTTCTTATCTTTTATGTTAACAAGACAAGTTTTGCAATCCCTCTTCCGGTGTCCATTGTCTTCACAATGTAAATATGTGCCCTTATCACTGTTCTTTTTCTTGACACTAACTTTTTGCTTTGTTACTTTACTAGAAGCCTTATATTTCTTGTTATTATTCTTCTTATAACTCTTTTAATTGCTCTTGGAAGAATTCTTAACAAGAATATAACGAGATTCCTTATTAAGGGATTCTTCTTTGGTCTTAAGAATATTTAGCAATTCATGCAATGACACCTTCCTCTGAATCATATAAAAGTTCATAATGAACTATGAAAAGCTTGAAGTAAGAGATTGAATCACTAAATCAATGCTTAACCTATGACCTATGACATAAGT
The DNA here is from genome assembly GCA_025629845.1 of Erythroxylum squamatum. Lineage (NCBI taxonomy): Eukaryota > Viridiplantae > Streptophyta > Magnoliopsida > Malpighiales > Erythroxylaceae > Erythroxylum > Erythroxylum squamatum. The sequence continues at coordinate 30,690,086 of JAOTBA010000205.1, forward strand.
AAATTGATTTATTTTTTAATATAGTCAATCGTCTTAAGTGCATGCAACTCAATTAAATCTCCTTATGTCATCTTGCATTGATATAATGCTCTAAAAGTCTCATAAACTTTCACTTTATTTTATGCTCCAAACAACTCCTTAAGATGTATAATTATATCAGGTGTATCCAAGTTTTCATGTTACTTTTGAAGCTCAAGAGATAAGCTAGACAATCACATATTTAGCTTGTTTAGCATTATTAGTATGACATTGATATAAGTCCAAGACTTCATTAGTTTCATCCGGACTAGGCTTTGATGGAAGTGGAGTGTCAAGAACATACTCTTTTTTTTTTTTTTTGCTTGAAAAGAATTCTCAGCCTTTGGAACCAGTCTTTGAAACTAGGTCTAATAAGCTTATTAGCATCCAAAATGCTTCTAAGGAACAAAACATTAGATGATGAAATAATTAAATTGTACATCATAACTATGCAGGTTGAGTCAAATCACTTCGACATTCTTAATATTTTGGTGGTCATAACATATTATTAGACGTCAATCTTGATATATAATTACAAATTATTTAATTAGATAATTAAATATAAATAAAAAGAAGTTTTAATTTGTCTGATATAATTTATAATCATTGTCAATATATTAGGAACCTAATAGATCGCTCATAAAGAGCAGTTAAAAAGAAAATTTAATTTAAATTAAATTAAACTTAATTGTGAAGTTTGAAAATTTTTCAAAGATCAAATATGAAATATTCAATTTTATTAGAATTAAATTAAATTATGATTAGAGTTTTATTTTAATTATAATTAGAATATTTAATTTTAATAAAATAAACCCTAATACATTTTTATTTATAAGAGATAAGTGTAGGAGAGTTAGCACTCTAGCTTGTTCTTCTCAAAGTAATGAGTTTTTTTTCTTCTTTACTTTGCGGATATAATTAGGACCTGAATGTTTGGACATCTTTTGGTTGACAACTAGTGAAAAAGTTTCAATAGGAATTCAAATTAGGTATGATTCAATTACTTTTATGATTCATGTTGTTCAAGTTGTTCAATTATTGATATCCGATCGGAAAATCGCAAAACAACTTTTTGTCATTGCTCGTGATTCAATCACGATTGGTTTTATACTCCTTCCATTTGTAGAATAACAAACTTAAACGAATTGATATATCCACAATTTATTAAATAAGTTTATCAGAGCATGAGTATTTGATATCATTAAAGTTGATAACAATAAATGGGTTGATCTTAATTTACTAAAGATTGACATCTCTTACACAATATCAGTTAGACACCACCTTGTGTAAGATGTATATAAACAAGAGCTGAGTGTTATTGGAAAATGGCATGAGAACAAACCAACTGTTTGCCTTCAAAACATACTTAATAAAGAAATCATAAAGAAAAAGTACGCTGAAAGTTGTTGAATGCTTAATCAAACACACCAATAATCAACTGAAACATTATTAAAAGGTGTCTAAAGCATGCGAAACATCGAGTACTACTAGAACACATGCTCATGAACACACTCTTTCCACTAAGACAGTGCATCAAAACTTTTTATTTGGAGTAACTGCGAAGAAAATACAGAATAGCGAACAACATGAAAAAATACGTGATAGTGACAAGTCAGCAAAAATAAGGGTGAGATTAACTGAAGAAATAGAAGAAAGTGATTGAAAGTGTATTGTATTGTATTGCATAATATGTCTAACTTTACACTGTATTTATA
>JAOTBA010000205.1:30723777-30745338 GCA_025629845.1 Erythroxylum squamatum
TGTTACAAGAATGAAGATGAAATGATGAGGGTTAATTGAAATAACCCCTTTAGGGTGCTATGAGCACGTCTTATGTTATTCGATATTCGGAGCGATCGTTGGGCTTCGAAAACGGGGCCCAACATCTTGTGGTATCAGAGCTTAGGCTTTTGGGTTCCTAGGCTTAGAATGCATAGTGGTATGAATTGTTATGTTATGTGACTATTTGTTTGCATTGTGATTTGATTGATTTCATTAAGTGACATGCATGTCATGCATACATGTAGGAAATAAGATTTAGAATAAAGCGTAAGCTAAATGTTAGTATTTGCATTGAAAGAGTAAGATGCCACCTCGTAAAAGAATACGAGGAGTTTTGCAAGGATCTGCTGCACCTGATTCCTCACCCTTAGAGAAGGGTTCTGATGAGTATAGAGTCCCATAATTTGCAATCGCATGAGCCATGTATATGAAATTTTGTTAAGTGTTTGGGCTATTAGAAGCAATGAGAAGGATGTTTCCATAATAGTGTTTGGGCCATAATAGTGTTTGGGCTACAACCATGCTAGGAGCTCAAAAGACTTCCAATAATAGGCATGGAATTGGATATAAATGTGAAAGTGTTTCCAACATTAAAACTAATTTTATCAAAGGAAAATATTTTCATACTGAAGAACCATTTCCTACAATGAAAAATGAACACATTCACTAGGGCTCAAACAAATAGAAAACATCATGCTTTCATATATGACTCATAACCTAGGCATAAAGTTCAACAATCTTAAGGGAAGAATAGGCATTATTTCTGTGATAATATACAAAACCACTCACACCTCTATAGCAGTATACATCAAGCCTTCATTCATAGTAGGCATCATACATATAAGCATGGTAGGACTTTTCACCATCCTAGGAGACCATTCAGCACATTTAATGTCCAAATAAAACTTCCTTATTATACATATACACATAGAATTCCAAGCAATATGTTTATGCATCATCATTACTCATATAACATGATATGTCATTTTTTAGATAATTTTACACATATTGATAAATTTTGCGTTATCAAACAAAGGATGACAAGCAAACCCTTGAAAGTGTAGTTTGAAAAGAAGCCGGAATCTAACAACGTAGGAACTAAGCTTATTTGAGTTCCTAAACACATTGATTGCTTTATTTTGTAAGGCTATTAGAAAAGAAAAAGCAAATGGTATGTAATATAGATAGTAATTATTGAATTGAGTATTATTAAGGAGCTTATGCATTTAATCATGATGAATCTACCCTTAATACCTCTAAGAAAGCCTTGAAGATGTTGTTATAAGATATAGAGAATTTAGCCACTAAAGATTTGTCAAAAGAGTCAATTGTTAAACCAAGTGAAGTAGATGAGAAAGATGAGATGCTTTCAATGTTTTGTAAACTCAAGAAAAATCTTCATTCAAATTAATCATGAGTAATGTTCAACAAGAGATAATTATTAGTTCATGATTTAGAAATATGTGACAACTTGCATTTATTCATCAATTTGAGTGTGAATCCTTAGTGATATTTGTTTGGAAATTATGAATAAGGTGTTTAATAATTGTTTTTTTAAGCACCTAGACTTAGAGATTATTATACAAAATGAGGATAATAAGTTAGAATTTATATTAATTGGGTAATAATTTTTTTATATCTTTAAATGGTGATCAAGTTTATTTTCTTGATTGTTTTTGTATGTTTGAAGTCTCTTTTAAGGTCTTTGATAAATTTTTATTGATATTACTATGATCCATTAAGTGTTTTGTTGGTTAAATTTGAGTTATGAAGCTATCTTTTAGCTTTTCGGAACACACTGATCGACCAATACATTAAGTGTGGTCAACTAGTATAACCAAAAACCATATTGTCTATTTTTCAATGAGTTTGTTCTTTGTTTTGATGCTTGTTGGTAGCCTAATTACTTACACTGGTTAGCCAATGTCTTCAAGTGGTCGACCAATGTTCTATGTTAAAAAAACTTTATAGTTCTAGTGAGTTTGCTTATGATTTGTTAACTTGTCTAGTCACCCAAATAGTCATATTGGTTAACCAATATCACTTACTGATCGACTAGTATAGTCGAGTTGTAAAACCAAACCAAAATTTTCACTACTCCTCTACTATTTACTCTTTCCTCTTTTGAAACACCAACACTGGTCGACCAGTTAAGGCATATGGTTGACTAGTCGAGCATGTGGTTGACCAATCCTCCATATTTAATATCTCCTCCTCCTCTTCTTTTCTATTTTCATAAATTTTTTTATATCTTCCAAAACTTTAAATAATTCACTCTTTTCCTTGAAAAACATTGTCTCTCATTTCATAAAATTCTCATTAAATTGCATTAAATTGAAATTTTGATATTTTTTCTAGTTTCAAATTTGGGAATTTATAATATTTTCTTACTTAAATGCTATTTTTAAAATTTTAGCCTTTATAGTTAAATTATAAGAGGATTTAAGGATGCTTCCCTTTTAATTATATCGATACATCTTTAATTTTATTTAATTTAGGTATTTTGGGCACTTTTCATGTTTCTATTATTTAAAATTTGGGGCTTTCAAATTTATATTATGAAATTTATTACTGGATATTGCAATTGTGCTTTTTTCTGTTATAATTCCAACCTCTAATTTTAATAAAATTTTCCCCTGGTGCTTTAATTGAATCTTTCAACGTTTGCCCCATACTGAAATTAGGAATTTTCAAATTAGATACAATTAGGGACGTCTCTATCAAAATTGAGCTTTTGTTTTGACTTTTTGAATATTCAATAGCATTATCTAAAGAGAAAGTTTGGCAATCTTGATCAAATTCATCTTTTAAACTAAGTTAGCTTAACATATCACACTTTATATTATGCATTTTTGGCTAATAAATTTCTTTTTGATGATTCCAATAAGTGGAAGAAATTTTGGTGATATTAGATTGAAGTGGAGTGATAACATTTATAGGTGTAATTTTTTTAGACGGGGAGGGGGGATTATTTTGTTGTTTTTGTATTTCTTACACTTTATATGATATGATTGAGCAAGTTTATGATATCTACATATACGGATATTTCTTTGACATTAAATTTCTCTTTTGTTCTCAATATTAAATTATGTTTTAAGCATGAAGTAAGGGAGAGCCATTCATTATCTTGGTAGGTGTTTGTGTGCTTAATTTTGTTATTGTTCTCTAATATCACAAATATTTTGTCATAATAGAAAAAGGTGAGCTAGTTGAACCAAGAGAGGTTCCAATTGATGTTTTGATGATGACAAAGCATAATTAATACTAATTTGTTTATCATTTTAACGAAAAGAAATATTATAACAAAATGAAATCATAAAAAGATAGCGTATGAAGTTGAATAAGAGTAGTTGAAGTTTACAAATGACAAAATGAAGAACAAAACAATAACAATAGAAAATCAATCCTTATCATGGTCATCTTACATTTATTATTATTATTTTTAAGCTCACTTTACTAATTTGATGATCCCAAATGCTTACTATACATAATCATTTAATCTTACTTAATTGCATGAGTCTTTACATTCATTAAGAGGTATTGAAACTTTTGGTTTTAATATAAAGCCTATTGATCTTTGAAATAATATTTGAGGAACATTTTGGGAAGTATTTTAATCATATATTGGATTAAAAATAGTTATTATATTGGTCAACCAATATGTTCAATATAGCTGTTATAATAGCTAGTTCTTAGGTTCAATGGCTATTTTGGGTCCTAAAATACTATAAATAGGTATTTCTCACTAGTTTTAGAATCAAAATGTTTTTAGGTGTTATATACTCACATTTTAAAGAGTTTTTCAATCATTTGAGCATCATTGTATCCTATTTGTGTGGGTGAGCCATTTTGGAGTTATAAAGTGATAACGTGAGATATTTTGGGTTATAATATTTGGTTGTGGAAATATATTATTGTATTTGGGGGTGATACATGTGAGATTGAGGTTTCTTTTCACCTTAGAAGAAGATTATTAGACTTCCTCTTTATCAAGAAAGATTGTAGAAATGCTATTTTTCACTTTGGAAGAAGAATTATAATGAAATTCTAAGAAGAGTCTTAGAAGTGGACGTAGGCAAAGGTTGTTTACTGAACCACTATAAATCAATTTGTATTCTTTCTTTCCTATACTCTTTAAATTATTGTTCAATTGTTTGATTAATTTATATTAACCAGTTTTCTCAATAGTTATTATATTGATTGTTGTTAATTGAGTACATTGGTTAGAAAAAAAATGTTAAATTTTGTAAATACCAAGTTCACCCCCCTCTTAGGTGTCATTAGGGATTAACAAAAATGAAAATAAATGGTCGTGCCATTTTATATACCACCAATGGTTACCTCATTTTCTTCCTCACTTGGTTCAATAATTAGTCATTTGATAACAACTTTCTACTTAACTTTTGTGAGGCCTCTTCATGAGTTTTCTTTTGAAATCGATTATTGGGGACACCATTATTGTTCTTTCTTTCTTTTTTTTAATATCAATGAAGATGATACCGATAATTGATATCCATTTGATGTCACTTAATCCTATAAAGTAAAGAAATTAATATATTCTATGTAGCTACATAAACTTGAGTCCTTTAGGTTAGTGCTTAATTTTTTCCTACCTATATTCTTTTGAGTCTATTTAAGAAACACAACTTCAAAGAGCAGTTCTATTTTATATGCTCCCAATCACCATAAATAAGTCAGTTCACATGATAAGAATTGAAAGTGTTTTGTGCCATATAAGATAAACCTATAGGAATATGTCATATATATGTTTTTAGTCTTGATGAATAATATAAATGACATTATACTCTCTTTTGAATATACAGTGTGTTAGGAAATTTGCTTGTGTGAGTTTGAAGCCTAGCATATAGATTGAAAAATTACATTCTCCTTTAATAGAAAGATGACCTATAATAAATAGGGACATGATTCATGACTTTTGATAAATGTCAAGGCCTATAATGATAATGAATCTGTTTCATACGATTTTGAAGAACAAAAAACCTATGTGAATGAGAAAAAGACTGTACGGTATTTTAATATATTTTTGGAAAAAAGTTATTCCTATTCTTACTTTTTAAATTACTTCTAATAGGTTTAGGTCATGAACCATGCACACCCACATATTCGCATTATATGAATTCATGCCCGTCACAAAAATTATATTGGAATTGGAAGATGAACTTCTACAAGTGAAACTATTCTTGCCTATTATTTGAGTTCTTGTATGTTCCAAATTTTTTTATTTTTTATTCCATAAAGTGAACTTGGATAGTGATTATTTGGAACATTTATCTCTTTCTTCAATGCCTTATTCTTATACAATAAATCATGCTCATTGTCATTTGTAGCAACCACACTATTAGGTTTTATTATATCATGTATTTTACATTTCAATTTCTAATTTGTGCATGTATCTAAGCCCATTATACTTGAAAAGAGACTTTCTCCTTTTCATGCTCGTTGCTTTTAGGCATTCAACTAACCTATCATATGAAAGTTCAATAACAGCTAAAAGTTCAACACAAGAATCTGATTAAAAGGAAGGGTACATCATTATTATTAGTCATTATGCTACCTTAATCTCGAGTTCTTCACTCTCCAAATTGCTCGTATTATCCAATGTGGCGTTGATGTCTTCTTTATCTTGTGATCCTCTTTCCTTCTTCGAACTTCTTTCTTTCTTCTTCATTACATTTCTTGATTAATATCATCACCATGCATAATTTTAAGTATAAGCGTAAGCATTTTCACACAATGACACTCAATTAACACATTTTTATCAACTGTACCGAGAAAATAGGTTTTGCTTTATTATTTAAAACATTCAATTTCTCATCCCACTAAATTTTCTTTATAACCATTCATAAATCAAAAGTTTATTAAAGTATGTCTGCAAATTAAGTTTTTTTCTTGGTTATGAAAGAATTTATGTATTATTACATACATTTAAATGATCATAAAATAATCGAACCTTTTATTTATAGAAATAACCAAAAAGGGTTATAAGAAAGATTATAATAATTATTGTTATACATAGAATGACTTTACTCTTGATCCACTTGAATTGAACCGTCTTTTGAATTGTATTTAGTTTTCAATTTTGTTTATTTAGTTTGGACTATGTGCCCCGAATTGCATGTTGGGTTAAGGAATGGGCTCATTGGACCCTCACTTCTCCATACGCTGGAACTTGCAACGTGAATTGTCGTTGAATATGATTAGCTCACGTAGACAACTCAACTTTCAGCACTTAGCTATCTTTTTATAGTGGTAGAAATTTTGCAATGAGAAAAATGAATAACCAAAATTGGCCATAGAGTGGTAGGAAGAACTATCATACCATTTATCAAGTATTTCATATGGAGCGTTCATATGTATATAACAAGCATTGTTGCTAGAAGATGTGTTGTTAGTCTAGTATTCCAGCTTTGTACCATGGTCATTACGAGGGCAAGCTGCATCTTTTCTTTCCGGCCTAGTTTGAGTAATCTACGCCAAGTTTTCGGCCATAATCATCGACTAAGGCGCATCATTACCGGTACATGACAGACATAGGCACTCATAGTGTACATGCATATTGTTGTTCCACGTCGTAGGAAATTTGGCAAACGGCTATCCAGAGGATGAATGATGCTTGGTGAGGCAGGAAATTGGGTTTCTTTTGGATGCACTCATTCTACCATGACTTAGACACTAGTTCACCGAACTTAGAAGCAAGGGAACAGAACTTATCACAACAACCAAGTACGGCAAAAGGATATTGGAAATCAAGTTTGCAAAAGCTACACCACTTATCACCGATGAGCTGAATCATAAATGTTACATATATACACACATACGCGATTTCCTTTTGGAATGAAAACCGAGAGTGTATTTGTATACAACTAACTACTAGGAGGGAAAGCCTTTTCTTTCTATCTTCTAATACGAAGATAGAATAAATGACTTATAAGTTCACAACTACTTCAAATGCCAAAAGGTGAAGCTAAACTAATCAACAGTCCGTGTTTATTACCTCTGGTACACCTCCAGCCAGTAGAAATAGAAGAGGTCGGTCGTAAAGTTAGCACTTGAGAGTGAGAAGTCAAAGTTAGATCAGTTCTACATATGCTGTCAGGCTGCTGGCAGTTGAAAAAGTTTTACTTGTATTATATGAGTTCTCAAGCTACAGTCCTTTACCTGTTTTATGAACAGATCAAATATATTTTATCAATAGATGAGGTAGAAAACAATATGCCAGTTACAGCATAAGAAAGTAACACCTTACCTGCATGGCTGTTAATGAGGATAATAAATCTTTACACTGTTCAAGCATAAGTCTTTCCTTGGCAGTCACATTCACAATTTCAGCCACCAGAGAATTTGTTTCTTCTACCTGTAAGTACAAATAGCTTCAGTTCCGTTGACAAATATGCCCCAAAAACATCAAAGGAAAGACAACAATGACTTCATTCCCAATCTTTTAATGAATGCCTTTAGAGCTAATTGTTATAACACTGCCACCACATCAAATACTGTTTCTCCTATTATTACAAAAAATTACTTTCAGTCTCCTAAATAAATTATATTTTCAAGAAATTAACAATCTTATTCTGGTAGTATTGAAAACTTCCAATACTATAGAGAGGTTCAGAGCACGGGGGTCTGCATGAAATTGAACATAATGAAGGATGTACAGATGGCAGGCATGTCATTTCAGACCTATCTGGTAGTAAAGTGGGTCCTCTTGAACCAGAAATTAAACAACTTTAAAAGCAGGTCACCCAGCTTTGTTACTGCCATCTACAATCTTATCAAACCTCAATTAGATCTGATCAAACCAAGTTATTACAAACTTTGTGGGTGCAGCTCCAGGTAACTTAAGCTAGTTACAAGTTAATCAGCATTCCTATAGTGATCATGCATCCTGTTGTTTCTTTCCCCTTCACCACATACCTAAACTGACTTGCTAACCTTCATGTTAGAAGTCCATTTGCTACATTTTCCAATGGAAGACAGATGAGGTATTGATAATTGAATTCAAGTTCTTGATTTTGAAACAGAGGAATCTAGTTCCTCCAAATTCTAGTTTTATTTGAACTAGAATCCATACCGTTCAATAAAAAGGAAAAAGTTACCTTACAGGACAATGAGCATATGGAGGACGCCATTGCTTGCATCACATCAACAGGTGAACTAACAGCATACTTTAGATTTTGTACATCAGCCTATAAGGAGCAAGAAAAATTGGTTTCTTTCAACCACTACACTAAAGGAATCCACTTTAAACTCAAAGATCAAAAGTGAATGCACTCACAACAGCTTTCCCAATAACTGGAAGACGAAGAGTGCTGGCCTTCAAAGCTTCAGTTGCTCCTTCCAAAGAGTTTGAGTGATCTCTATCTAGATTAGACCATGCTTCTAAATAAGAAATCTACATTTAAAAGAACAACTAATTTCAGCTATGACAAAGAGACAATTCCACCACAAAATCAGCCAACTGAAAGCTGAGCATGAAGTTACTACATTCCAATAAACAATTTATACCAGCAGTCCAGTATCATCAACATCAATGATCACAATCAATCTTAGATATCTATTTCCTTTTCTGCAGAACTATTACTATAAACAGCTGGATAAATGACAATTTACAGCTCTTAATATGTCTAGGAATGGAATTCCATTGAATTAAGTTTGGGGTTAGGAAGTCCTCCATCATGCATCTAAGGCATAGTGAGTGTCCCTGAGGACCGTGTGCAAAAAAAGTTTTAAATCCCACTAAAAGATAGAATGCTTCTTGTCTTCTAGCTTATGTGGTAATTCCTCCACAAGATTTAAGGAACAAATATTCCAGATTGCTCAATTTCTAGACTGGCTTGAATAGCTAGAAATGACCTTGCAACACGTTGAAAACTTTTCCAGAACAATGCATTTTAGGGTATTATTACTGGTAGGTAGAATGAGACAACCAGGTTACCAAAAAACTACATATGTCAAAAGAAATAACGAGGAAAAATTTTCAAGAAGAGAAAGGAAAGGATAACAAAATCATTAAGAATGTTAGCAAGTCTTGATGCATTATATATTTTTGTTAGTGGTATATGCTTTTGGTACATACAGACATACATTTGTACGTATTATTTCAAGCAAATGACATAAATACTAGGAGGTGTGGTTGATTTCAAGGGTTTCCAGACTACAAACTAGATTACTACATTTGACTTGTATGGACTACACGATCAGAACAAAGGGGAATCCCATCACAAGTGCAGAACAGACGATATGTAGAATCCACATTTGTCAAGAAAACTATTCTGAGAATTGGTGGAATGGCAATATATATTTCTCCATGATTGGTTATGGATTATCCCAGAATATGTTCCCCACAAATTCCAGCTTATGTCATCAAAGAAAGTCTGACACACTTCACAATAAAAGAATGCTTGAACCTACAATTATCGTAAAGATGATCTAATTGAACACAAAACACAGATAATCGTAAACCTTGAGCACATTTAAGCAATAAAGTAAGTCCAGTGATCTCACTTGTCCCTTCAGGATAGAAGTTAGCTTCAACTTTTGCCTCAGGAATAAAAGCTTGATTCTTTTAAGAGTGACAGAATGGCGTAGTTCTGAAATTGTCACCCATGCATTCCACAAATTTTTCTGGTAGAATAAAAATAACTATGTAAGATTGATATAGTGTTCTCTGCTAAGTAGTATAAAAGCACATCAAACATCTTTTCTTTGCACATCAAAGCCCCTTAGTAAAGACCAAGTCTACAGAAGTTTCAGATCCAGAATTGAAGTGGGGAATTGATGGAACCATCTCTAGAACACAATTTACACGAGTTAATATACGCCAAATATGACATTTCTCCAGACCTTTCTGGTCATAGAATATGCAGCTAAGATATGCTTTGTCTTGGTCTATTTGAACTAAACAAGCTTTCACAAACTGTAAGTTTCCATTTCTTTATCTCTACATTTCATTTCAATTAGTTGTGAACTCTGACGAAAACGATACAGTCCAAAGTCACACATGGATGATAACAATCCCCAAACTCAAGCACTAAATTCTCCTTTAAAATACCACTACATGATTAAGCCCCAGGCCTTCATCTTGAGCTTAGTCAAATATAAAAGAAAGCACTTGAGCTTGGTGATAGAATGACCTTTTAATTATTAGGAACTCTTACAAAAAGCATAAACATGCTACACCATCCTAGCCATGAAGATCAAATATCACGTTTCGCTCATGGATTTTAAGAATTAAAGGTAAACTTTCGTTGGCACATAAATAGGTAGAATTATCACGAACTAATTTTAACGGGACCTTCAATGAGTGGAATCTTTTTTTTTTTTTTTTGCAAATTGCAAGTAAAAGTCAAATCTACGGAATCACTTTCTTTAGTCAGTACATCTTTAACCTCCAACCACATTAGAGTCTTCTTCATGCTCAGAAACCTCAAGACCTTCTTATCAGTGTCCTTCAACTATCCTCAAACACAAATAATCTCCTTGCTTCATTTAGTTCATACCTCTGTTGGTGTTCCAGTTGTCGCCTTTGTTTTCAGGTTCAAAGTTCTTTTCATGGATATTAGAGTTTATAAACAACTTATCTATGCTAAAACAAATATCTAACTGAATAGAGATTTTGAGTTTTATAATGGAAAGCACACAGCAACTTTTATCATGCGAGACTTCAAGAGTTAAATGATATTTACACCCCAAAATGAGGTATGACTCATATATGACCATTTCAGTCAAAGCTGTTAACTACTAGATAAAAGAAGCAAATATGGCATTAAACTGTCCAAGTTCAGATCCTCTATCCAAAATAACCCTGTCCAACGTCTAAAATGACTTCGTTTTGGCTATTGGATGTGAGTTTATAGACTCTCGTTTTGGCTATTGGACAGGGTTATTCCGGACAGAGGATCTGAACAGTAAACTGTCCACCTAAAAATAGACGAATTACCATACCTCAGCATTAAGTTTCTGAACCGTGAATGTGGCATCAGCCCTCGCATTTACAAACCGCCATTGTAATTGATAATTATAAAGGAGCCTCAACATATGAGCATCATTTATTCGATTCTCCCCCATTTTACTTCTTCTTAAATCGACGGAGAAACTAAGAATTGAAGGTGTACAACTAGAAGTGCTACTCGTTGGTCTCACCCTTGAAGGACTAGATATCCCTCCTGATGGAGATGAAGCAGACGATGTCCAAAGCTTACTAGGTGAAGCTGGCCTGGTTCCTCCCTTAATAGGTGAAGAAGCAATTGTTCTTGGAGACGCCAATGGACCATCACTACTAAATCTTTTAGCTTGCGTCATCTTTGAAGAAATACTCATTCTAGAACCAGGACTAGTAGACAAAGGCGAGCCTGGATCCTGCAAACGTCTCAATCTGCTATTAGTTTCTTGCCAAAACCTCGCAGAAACAAGAATGCCACGACCCCCACTTTTTGTTTTCAACATCCCCCCACCACCACCAAACTCTTGCACACCGGAAGTACCTCCAGATGACACACTATCACTATCAGATGCAGTGAGGTCACCAGTAAAAGATGACTCATTTACTGAACTGGCGTCTGGGTTTTGCTTAGCGCTGCCCAAACCCAAGCTCGATCTTCTAGTATCGTTAACTAGCATAGATTGCTGCAATGACTTGAATCCCATCAATCCAGATCCCATTATCATCTTATCACTATTGCCACTACAATCCAGACTCCTGCGTAACAACGGGTTGCTCTCTCTCGAACCCGAATTCCCCTCTCTACTCCTACCGGGCCACCTTTGTTGCTCCACTGGCTTCGAATTTTCTACCTGATCTTTCATCGGAGTAGACCTCCTCCTCTCCGGAGTCCCTTTTCTTCCAGCATTTTGAGGTGTCAAAGCCTTAGCTTTACTAATGGGAAGCGAAAAGGCCTCACCTTGAAAAGACACTGATAAACTACGACTAGAAGTGACCAACATCTTTGTTGCAGTAGACATGTCGGTGACATTGCCTTCCTTACTTTCTAGGCTTGGTGTTGATGGCCTTTGAGTGGCAGGTCGTCTTCTATCCACAGATTGAGATCTTCTGGGAGCCGAGAAAGAATGAAACTTCGGTGCTGGTGTGTGCGGTGGGCCGGAATTTGTTGAGAGTGAAAGTAAAGGGGAAGGGAATCTCTTTGAAACAAATGAAGAGGAGGAACTTGAAGAATCTGTAGGAGTTGTAGTAGTAGTACTACTACTAGTAGTGGTGGTGGTTGATGTTGAAGGAGAAGGAGAAGGAGAAAGGTACCTAGAAGGGACGTGCTTGCCTCTGGTTTTTCTGGTAGGAATGTGCGCGACACCATTGTTGCATTGGTCTTTTTCAGAGCGTAAAAGTGGAGGTCTTGAGGTTTGATTTGGGGTTTTCTCAGTTGTGGAAGTAGCAGAAGCTGTTTGTGGAATGGCAGCGACCATCATTTGCGATAAATCGTAAAATCTGGTCTCTAAGGCTCCTCACATTGCTGCTTGAAATGTGCGGGTTTTCACATTAAACCCGTAGCCTTCAGTGGTCTCATCGTCTAAAACCCTGCAAAAGGAACAAGATGAGCAAAAAGTGAAGAGATTTAGGAAGAACCCGGCACTCCTGGAAGGGTTGATGGTTCATGATCCTGCATTTTCAGTGTAAAATGCTTTCTGGGTTTCCTGGCTTTGAGAGAGAAATAGTAGGCGATTTTGGAGTGGAGAGTCACAGGTGGGCTGTTATCAGTTTTGGGTTTTGGTGAAACTTTGGAGAAACGTTATGTTTATTTGATCATACATTTTTCTTAATAAAATTCCAATAATGTTGTATCTTGCTAATTTTATCATCAACGCCCAAATATAATCAGGATGTGGTTTTGATATTAACTGTATATTTTGATTTTGATGGATAGAGAAGAATTAACAAACTTGGCAGAAAAAAGTTTAGTAAATGATTATAGCTTTCTACCCAGTTAAGTATCAGAATCAATTGAACACCAGTGAGTTTAGAGTGTTTTGGTTGTTAATATTCCTGCACTTCAGCTGCAAATCGCCCTTTTAACTAACGTTTGATGGTTGATAACATAACTGTTTCCAAATTTTCTCTTCTTCATTGCTGGAAGCCCATCGCACACTCCAAAGATTCACATGAATGAAATCAGCGTTATTCTATTGCTGCTCAAAATTGTTATTATTCACTTCGTCTTCTTTATATATACTCAAATTAGCATGGTTAAACAGTAATCACATTATACAGTACCCTTTTTGTCTCTATCAAAACTGATCAGAATGTCAAAAGCACCTTCTGTAGATGACTCAAGCATCTAACGGCTAGTTTAAATCAGCATATCATAAAGGAGAAATGGATGAATTAGCTCTTAAAACTTGATGAGAACAGCTCTCAGGCAGACGCTTATCAACGAAGATGCAACTAACTTAAAAGAAGAGCTTAGTAAGCCGCAAAAAACGCATTGTGACTTGGACAAGCTATATGTTAATTGATTTTCCATTAAAAAAAAAGATGCAACATCTCGTTCCATCCATCCTTGCTTTTAACGCATATTAGTGTTTCTTAGAAAATCCTCCAGTAACTTTTTTTCCCCCCTTTTCCTTTCCAGTTGTTGCTTAACTAATTTAGTATTCTGTATCTGAATAAGGTCAACGGTGTCCCTTAACATCTCTATCCCACTCGAGTTGTTTTCAATTTGGTAGAGAGGTCCCTTTAAAGCCAAACGCAGTGACTAGCTGTGACCCAATGAAGTGAAAGAGATGGGGTCAACTACGAAAGGTGGGTCATTTTACATACCAATTACATGGATCATAACATGAACATTACATAGCACCTTTTGAGTGTCTGACTATACTAACAAGTTAGTGTCTAATTAGTTGTCGGAACCGATGACGTTTCAGGGGATAATTTTCTTCGCAGAACATCCCTAAAAAGAAAACATAGAATTCTTGCTGTTGTCGGGTAGATGTGTAATCTTAAAGTTTCAGTTTTAACTCCCCTCGAACGGGAACAAGTTTCTTCTGCGTCAGGCTATATTTAATCGTTCAAGAGAGGGAGGTTTACCGGAGAATGAGATTAGAGCGGAGGGTTTTATATTACATTTTATTATATTTTAAATAATAATAAAAAATTAAAAAGGTTTAAAATAAAAAGTAAAATGATAAATAAATTTACAATATATTATATTATAAATCATTCATTCTAACAACATTCTACTATATTATATTATGAACCTTTTGATTTTTCTTAAATAATAATTTTTAATATTACATTTATTTACATTTCGCTATAAATCATTTCATTCTATTCTATTTTATTTTATTTCATTAAAAATTTTACATCCAACTAAATATAACTTTATTCTATAAATTTTTATTTATTCAATAAATGAGACTTATTTATTAAATAGATGGATACTTATAAAATAATATAAGTACAAAATAATAATTATCCAATAAATGAGCCTTATTTATTGAATGAATAGACGTTAACACGATAAGGTAGCATGAAATATTGAAAAGAGATGATCTGAACCTACGGTAAATAGCTTACTGCGCATAACTATGCAGTCTTTGCAATATTAAATTTAGTATTAGTTTATTACAATAAAAGCACGTGCATATTGGCTAGTCTATCATTTCACCGCATTGTAATAAGTGTTCATTTCAAGTTTATTGTTTTATTGAAGTTACTAAAGGCCACATCCAATTACATAGTATATATATTTGCAACTCATGGTAATTGCGGTCTCACCAACATACTGGTCATATATTTGTACAGATACATGTTGATGATTCAGCACTTATCGTATACTATAGGTATGTCAGAGGAAGGGATTCTTCTGAAGGTTTAAAGATATCTATCTGAAGATGAAGATGAAGATGGTTAAATTATTACTTTTGTTATGGAAACAGTGAACTACTCGGTTTCTTCGGGACTATAACAAGTTTAGGATAAATAACTGAACAAGACATCTTGAAAACGTTAAAAAACACCGTAACCAAAGCTTCTACTTCTTAAATCTTGGGCTTCAATAAGGTCATACACGAGTCAAGAGTAATTCTCAACCCTCCAACTTGTCTTCCAGCTGGAGTCCATACTTGTTTAGTTTATTGTTAGAAGGAAATGACTCAGCGCGACAGGTTCAAGTTCTAACAGGAGTCTATCCGTGAATAAGGTCAATAGTAGACACAGTGTTTGATTACATAATTTTGTTAGTCATAAATGAGTTTTCCTAAGAGCACATGCAGCAAAATTTTAATTAAGCAACACCCAAGGATCTATATAAGAGCTACACGGTTACTTTTTCTCTTTTGGGATAGGGAAAAAAGAGTTATGGTGATAAACAGAATGAAATGATGATGCAGAAAACTATGGAGAAATAGATTGTCAAGAAATGAGTTATGCTGCCGGAAATAGAGGAAGAACAAATTTATAACACCCTTGTATATGAGTCCAAAAGACTAACTTTTCATCAATATATATGTACACACGTACAGGAGAGTATAACATATATTTAGGTGAATTTTCTAATCACATAAATCTCTAATTTTATGTAATTAAACAAACAGAAAAACTTATAATCAAAACTTGTTTTTAATGTTATGATAGTATATAAGTACAAATTAACTCCACCAATTTGTAACTAAATTATAAATTCACAATTCTAATGTTTACATCAACTTGACTAATATATAGGCAAGTAATTATAAATGAACTAGAGAATGTAATGTACCAAAAAGAATTGGAAAAGTTGTTTTTGTCAAATGAGTATCTAAACTATGAATAAGTTACAAGTTGAAGTTTTCACAATATTCTTACGACCTTCCTTCAACTTAAGTTGCATTTTCCCAATTTTTAATCTATAATACTTGTCCAAGTCTGGAAAAACATGAATTAACTTGTTCAAACTCAGTATGACATGTTCTACTTAGATTTTTAAGTCACTATAGCTTTGACACCAAACATAGATTATTCCATTGAAGTATCATTGTTGTTATGCTTTATTTCTTCATATTCAGCATGCTTCATTTATGTATAATCTCTATATTTAATATTAAATCACCTTGGTTATATATTGAATGGTCTAATGACTTGATCATTAAGCTCATAAAGCATCAAAATATGGACACATATAAAGACTTTAAAAGCTCTTCCAAACATAATGCAGCTTCACTCTCTTGCTTATGAGATATTAAAATTGTTTCACTCTTTAATTTGGGTCTAAGGGATCATTAGCTTGATGTTTCAAGAGAAATCATCAATTCCAACACTCTTTCCTTTTGTTTTTTCTTAAAACACTAAGTTTTTCCCTTAAGGCTCCATATCTCCGTGAAAGTACTTTGTTCACCATAATTGTAATATGCTCTGATCAGTACTAAGGCAACTTCATTTCATCATTCATTTTAGCATTCACCTTTTCTTTTTCTTTTTTCTTTTTTTTTTGGTGTGGTTGGAAAAGCTTCTTTTCATAAGAGTCTTAGCAAGCATTTCAATCTCCTCTTTTCTTTTGCTTTAATCGATATTTTCTTTTTGGCATCTTTGGCCCAACATGCTTGCTTTAATATTTTCTTATTGTATCTATCACGAATCTTAACTAAAGTATTTGCCCTTTTAATTAGAGCCTCTATGCAAACTTTCAAATTAAGATTCATAACTTTCTTTACTTTCGAAATAGAGTAACACTTGAATTTGTCAAGCCTTCAAATATGCCACTAACTTAACATTTAGTAAAGTGCATGTCATAACCTTTTTCAATTAATTGATCTACACTAAAAAGGGTTAATCTAATATTGGTACTAATAAAACGTCTCAGATCAATTTGATACCTAAATGTATTTTGGCAATAGTTATTCCCTTCCCTTTCATTTATATACAATGTCCATTGCTAACTCTTATCCTTGATTAAAAACACCTGTCAAGAACCTTAAGATTGGACTTATTATGGGCTATATGACATATTCAACTTGATTCTATCAGCCATTCATCCTTCTTGTTTTATCTAGACATTGCAAAGGTTATTGACAATGTCTCTTCTTTATGTTTATCAAGTTTAGTTTCATTTCTTTCTTGTTTTGTCTCATTCTCATTACTCTTACATACCTTTTTAATATATCCAACTTGGTTGGGTACCCTAAACCTTACATCTAGTATGAACCAACAGTACTTAGGTGTATGATTGCTCATTTTACAATATTTGTAAGGTACAAATTGTCATCATTAATTCTATTAGAATATTTTTCTTCTTGTTCCTCTTAATCTTTCTTCTTTCCAGCTAGGTATGGCAAATCGTCGACTTAAGTGAACAAGAAAAAGCATAAGTTGATTAAGGTCAAGATCTAAACTGGATTGGCAAAAATGTTAAAATTCCAAAATGTTGTCCTTTTGATGTAGTCAAGATTTAGGTTGTTAGAACAATTAGGTTACCCAGGTCAACATTAAAAAAATTAGGTTAGACATCCTATTCCAATCCTTATTTCTAACTTTGTTCCTTCGTTTTACTCGATTTGTACTAGCTTGATTATAACTTAACTTAGCCTTGGATGTTTTTTCTCCATCTCATTGCCTTTGGACCTTATTTTGTTTGAAAATTTGAAGAGAATGCATAAGCGCCATCAATGTGAACTATGACATATCCTTGAACTCCTTCAAGGATGAGATTTTAGATTCAAATCTCTCATGAAAAAAATACAATAACTTTATCAATAACTCTTTTGTCTTTTAAGTTCTCTCTAACTAGCCTTAACTAATTTAGAATCTTTATGAGTTTATCGATAAACTATTTAACATATTTATATTCTTGCATCTTTAATAACTTAAACTCCCTACAAAGGTTGAGGATTAGAAATTGTCTTATTCTATTTAACCCTTGAAAATGTTCTTATATCTTATCTCAATATTCTTTTTCAGTCTCATAAGTTATGATTCTTATAAAAATAACATATGAAATTGAAGCACGAATGACTGTAAGTATCTTATATTTGTTTGTCTTCTTCTCACTATGGTTCTTTATTGAGAAGATAAATAACAATAATAGAGAATAATAAAAGAAAGAAATAAGAACATAAGAAGTTTTAATAAGGTCTGACCAATTAAGTGTACCTACGTCCTTGAGATCTAAGAGTAGTTTATTCACTATTAAACAATTACGATGATGGTTACATCAAACTAGGTTTACAATGATATATTTATTTGTAAATCCTAACTAGTGCAGTTTTACTTAAATAATCCCTTTACCAAACTCAACCTACTTTAGTCATAACTTCGGTGAGTCCTAAAATCTTTCTAGAGTTTTAAATCCACCAAAAATGTATTTTTAGATAATTTTAAGTATTATAGCTACAACCTGATATACGATTATGTCATAGGTTGTGGATTTTATTTTCTTTCTATAGAATATGGCACAATCTGTAGCATGCCCATGACCACATTTTTAGCCTATTCCTTCCCCTCTAATTTTTGGAAAAAGGTAAGCTCTCTTTTCATAGGTTGAGTCATATCTATAGCTACCAGCTTGAGACATTAATAAATTATAAGCAATGCTTAAACTTATCTATGGTAACTTGACTTTGTCAACATATTAGTTACATTTTTTGAAATGTAAACATTTTCTAAAAATGATGTCTGACTGATCTTGTAAAACCACACATCTATATGCTTAATCCTTATATGACATTTTATTTTTTAAAATAAATGACATTTTAACTATCACAGTATGTGCAAACTCTACCTTAATTGATGCTTACCTCCTTTACTAGCACTATAAGCTATAATGCTTCTTTAGTAGTCTCAACCACTGTCATATACTTTGCTTTAATTATAGACAATGCAATTATAAACTATAACGTTGATTTTCAATAAACTGACCCTCTTATAAGAGTAAATACATAACTTATAGTAGACCTCTTATTATTTAAATCTTTTAATAGTTCAAGTTCATATATATTCTAAAACCAAAAGATCACCTTATTGACTACTAAATGCAATCTTATAGTTTGACGTACACTTTAAGTACCTGAATATCCACTTGGTCTTTTTTTTAGTGTTGTCTTTCAGGTTTCAATATGTATTTACACCTCAATAATAATATGAGCCAAATTTGTCCTTGTACAAACCATTAAATACATTAAACATGTAATAGCATATGGTACCTTAGACATATCATTGACCTTTGCATATGTATTCAGGCACTATTATATGGAAACCCTGAAGTGATTTATCAATTCCATATTTTTCTAACACCTTCTCAATGAACTAGATTAAGATGACCATTGGTTACTCATACTATTTTATTCAAAATAATAGCTCTTATTATTAAATTGAAAAACTATAAAATAATTTCTTACTGAGCTAGGATCCTATTCAAACAACCCTGATCTTGAGTCACTAAACAAATCAACTAAATTTAAATAAGGTAGATAAAATTTTTATCAATCATATCTTATGTGATTCTTAAATCCGTTAGGTGATAACTCTTTTTCAAATATATATTATTTAATGTTTCTAAATCTACCTTTGAATTTATATGATAATGAGCCACTTATCCAAATTATATAAATTTAGTTAAGTAGGACTTATTAATTTAAGATAAAATATATTCCAAGTAAAGGGGTCTTGAGTTACTAATTAAGTCGTATGGTAAATAGAATTATGGTTTCATTCTTAAATAATAGAAGACAACTTTCATATTTTAAAATTTTAAAAATTTAGTTGTTATCAAAATTAATATAATTTCATTATACTAATTATATCTAATATAATCGAATTATGAAAGAAATTTTAAAATTTTTCTTGATTTTGATTATTACTTTTATAATCAATTTAATTTAATCATTCAACCCTTAAAAAATTAAACTAAATTCTAAAATTATTCCTAATAAAATTTACCATTCTTAAAATAAATTTTCAATCAATTAAAAAGTACATTTCTAAATTTGTTAAGAGTGTAAACTAATTCAAACTTAATCTAATTAAGAAGGTTTAATTTAATAAAATTAAAGTCTTAAATAAGTATAATAATAATAAAATTAAAGGGGGGGCTATGTGGTGCATACATTACACGCACTAGAGTTTTTTTTTATGAAAGGTAAATAATATATTGAACCAAAAACATGTGTACATTGATCCTTGGGGTGTACCCCGATCAGAAGCTGTAATAAAAAAGACATCAAATTCCCCAGTACATCCGAAATATCAAAAAGTAATAAGTTCCATGGGATACAATCTATATAAGATCCTATACATAGCTGCTTTAGTTTTGGAGATTACATCTAAGGTAGTTGCAGAAGCAGACTCTAACTGTATAACATTTCTGGTCTTCCATACCATGTATATGGTAAACATGAGTGCAAGTCTAGTAGCTTTGCTTTTGAGACGTGCTCTAGTGTAATCTTTCCGAATCTATTTGATAGCACTAAATAATGTGGACATAGTTCAGATCAATCCCATCCATTCCCAGATAGCATTCCAAACTTTACCTGTAAAAGAGCATTTAAAAAATAAATGGTCAACAATTTCTGTTTCAACTTTACAAAAGCCATATGTTCGGTCTATCTCCAAAAATTATCTTTTGTTGGTAGTCTATTCCGAATATTAAGCCAGGCAATGAAGGAGAATTTTGAAGGTATGTATTGCTTCCATATAAATGCCATCCATGGTCTTCTTATATGCTTGACTCTCAATAATTCATAATTTTTTTGTGATGAGAGGATTCCATTTACACACAACTTTTGCATGCCACACTCTATTTCCCTTCGGCCACCCAGCTTTTCCATCAATTTGTCTTGAATTAATGCCAGTTTTTTCAGCAATGGTGAGTCACGGTTGTATGGTTCTCAGTCCCAAATTGGTGTGTCCTTCAAATACACTTCATGAATTCATCTTACCCATAATGAATCTGCTTTGGCATGAATATTCCATAGCACTTTGGCCAACAGTGCCGAGTTCCATTGCTTACAATTTTGCAGTCCCAGTTTACCCTTATCTTTTGGAATACATATATTCTCCCATGTCACTCTAAAGTGTCTACCACCCCAAACGAACACTCTGCATATGGAGGTTATCCTCTTCAGGATGGTTGTTGGGATGGGGAATGCTTGGAGCTAGAAAGAAAGTGTAGCATCCCACTCCCACAAGACACATACCCGACATCTATGGTGATATCCGATTACGTACCCCATAAGAGTGGCATGCTAGAACGATCAATCAGTCAAAATTTATTACATAAAACTTTTGTTTCTTTAAAACAAGGTTCACGTGAGTGGAAAATGACTAATCATATCGGGCCCGTGACATTTAAAAACATTTCCATTTGTAAGTTACAATAGTTACAAACATTCGTATTCAATTATAATTTGGACCCATTTCAGATATAAGACATTTGAATCATAAAGTCATTTCATGACCATATCATTTACAAACACTTGTACAATCTCGCGAAACATAAAACAAATATAAATCAATGACAACATATGCAGGTGCAACTGATCCCGACCCCTAATCCATATCTGACCTCAGTGGCTGAACTCCAATTGATCTAATTGGATAAC
>JAOTBA010000205.1:30745438-30760249 GCA_025629845.1 Erythroxylum squamatum
ACCCTACAAGGTAATATGAAAGCTCCAGTTTCACGAATATAAGCAAGAGAGTTGGGCTCCGGGAACGGGATCCGACATTGAAAGTCCCTTCTCATTCCACAGCTCCAAAGGTACATTTGGCAATTATAACCATATGGGAACTTCCATAAAATCTTTGTAGTTAAAGGCAAAACCTTGAGCAAGTTTCTTAAGCAACAGAGTCCTCCCATACAAAACATATCGACCTCCTGCTAATACATTAGCGCGATGCTCCTCTGTGTCGTATTGAAAAATCATTCATTCCTGATGATGTGGTAGGATTTTACACTGTACATTCCATTTTATGGTCAGTCCTTTAAGAGCCTTCATTCCTGGGAATCTCCCCGTGAAACATCTCATAAGACAATATCCCCACTCTAGTTCGATTTGTGCCACATCTTCTTCCTCCATGGTAACTTCATCATCTACTCGCACATAGTCTAGCTGCATCACTTGTTTCAATTCTCTGTTGTTCTTGAATCGGCTTACATAAGAAGGCTTAGTTATTCCTCCAACATGCATGTCCAAAGTTGGGTCTAGCATTATGTCAAGCACATTTGGGGTTTGTTATTCAGTCTCTGACTCCAAAGCTTCAGAATGTGCATTTTCCCCATCTGAGTCTTCATCAAAGGTAGTTGACTCTTCAACATTGTCACCTCCACCTTTTCTCACTCCACTAGTACCCACATTTGCAATTTTCCTCCGTAGCCCTACTTCATTATTCTCTTCACCCACCAATCCCTCCTGCATTGTTTCTTTGCATGTATTATCCCTCTTTTCCCTGGTTCCAATTTGTTTATTCTGCCTACAAATCACTGTATTGTGCACGCCCGCTGCTTTCATTGTCAGCTGGTTTTTTCCCCTCGCTTCCTCATTTCCCTAAAACTTGTCTTGCAATGTATTTCTTACCACACCCTCTTTGTTTGCTCTCGTAGACAAGTTCAGTTCCTTTTTACCTCCCGCAGTATTCTGCTCATTAGCCTGTGTCATCATTGGATAGCTCTGCACTCTTATCTCCTGCACTTCCTCGTCAACGTTTTCTAGGTTTCTCATAGATTGCTCTCGGGGAACCCCCACCTATAGACCCATGACACAATCCACCGTAATGTCCCTACCTTTGTGCAACGTCTTCTTTCACTTGCCTATGCTTCAATAACCCAAGAAGCTAGGTAGGGTTTTACCCTAAGATAAAGCTTGAAGATGTCAGACTTTCAATTGTAACACACAAATTCAATCCAAGTTCACAAGATGAATCAACAAGTTGAGTGTTGTTTAGCCGTAAGGTACACGATGCCTAGGAGTAAAATTGCCTAAGGTGCGAGAACTGACGTCTGCATACTGATAACTCTTTCTTACTGATACGTACTGGAGTTTTTTGTGAGCGCATGTTGTGCCTGACTTGTTAGACGCCATCCATGCTTCCCATCGGCTCCTTTCATTAGGGTTGCCTTTTCGCGTTGCAGCTTTTACCTCTTCTCAGGTGCTGCCTATGCTCCTCTGACTAGTAATTCACATGTTTTCTTCTCCTAGGCTAGCCTCTTCCTTCTTGGTGTTTTTTGGCCTGCTGGTAGTTAGTGATTATCACCACTACCAGATGTCTCCAACAATGGCTACATTTGCTAATGGAAGAAGTGCCTTCGTGTGGATTCACACAAACTAGAACAACAAATCGAAATTTCCAAAAAACATTCAACCTTACCATAAGCAATTTCAATCCATTTTTTCTAGAACTTTCAATCTAGAGGCACCATGCATTGCATATTTACAAATCCAAGTTCTTTCATAACTATAAAAGGTGAACGCGGTTTTGATTTTTAAAAAACATAAAAATGGAGGCCTGCGTTAGATCCTTTTTCAAATACAAGAAAGTAAATCATGCGAATGATTTAAAGAAAACATCAAAGGCCACATATGTGACGATTCAATTCAACTTTTAAACTTAAACTGAATTAACTAAATCTGACATGAACTAATAATTTATTTTAATTATGTTAAATTATTAATTTAAGTCAAAATTTATTTGTTTAGGTTGGGTTTAAAAGCTTAGTTGAGTTATAATATTTGTGACATTTGATTAAATCGCGTCATATTATATATGTTTCGTTGTTATTTTTTAACCGAAATCTAAGATAAGAAGTTTTTTTAGAAAACCAAAAAATAAAAAAATTCGAGAATTTTAAAGATTAGAGAGTTTTTCTAAAATTTTATAAAACTACAGGGAAGGTCTATTTTCTTACCTGATATATTATTGATATGTGAAAGTATTTTTTTCAATCTCAATTCGTTATAGATAGAGAATTTCTTAAATCACTGTTAATTAAGAATATTTAAATATTCTTCCTAATTGAGTAATGAATTTTTTATTAACTTACTTAACTATATCTATATAATTTATATTATATTCAAATACTATCGACCGAATTATCCTAGATAAGATAAGCGCTAAATAGCATCAAAATATAGTAATTCTTACACGAAATATTTTAGTACTCTTATTTCTAAGATTCAATTATACAACAATTATAATGAAAAAATCTGTAAACATATAAATAATATTTTATTTAAAATTCTCATAATCGGACTACTTTAGTGAAGTTATTCTCTAATAAGTATCCACATACTTATTTATGTATCTTCATGCTTTAATTTATGAGATTAATTACTTTTTTCATATGACAAAATATAATGCATGTTAATTTTGCCATTTTATCAATAATCTTGTCTTGGTAAAATTACAATTAATAACAATTTAGAAATTAGAAAAAATACAAATTAGATCTTTGAATTACGATCTCATCATAATTTCAAGTGCATAATAGTTATTCTAAGAATTTTACCTTTAATATTGAAAATCAAATATAATAACAAAATACATAAAAATAAAAGCATATTTATTCATATAAATAAGAATGTCATATTTTAAATCGTAACTATTAGAATAGTTGCATGAGCATAGGTTAACAAACCCTACGTTGCATTACTAAATGTTGCTCGACACTGGAGCTTACTCCATCGAGCTCCAGACATATTGAAGAGCAACGTACTCAAGAAACAAGAGGTGGAAAGGAAATTTGTCACAAATGCTTCAGCTTCGGTCTTTTAATTACAATATTACAGCAATTTCTGAAGACGAAGGACAGTGACATGGAATGATGAAGAACAGGAGTCGCAAAAGGTTATACGCAGCGTTTAGCAATAAGAGCAGAGGAACGTAACATGTACGCGGGTATAGGGGATAATTTTTAAAGACAATATATTCGTATGTCTCAACGATTGTACGACATGTTTGATATTATGAACAATGTTGTCTCTTTCTTGAATTCTTACTCTCTGTAATTCTCTTTCTACTTACCTCTTCCATAACTAATTTTGTGTCCGAATATTTGCGTACGTTTGTCGGGTGGAGATACGATTTTTCACATAACAACATTGGTATCAGAGCGAACGAATCTGGGAATCACCAATGGCGGAAGGAACGAGAGGAGCGGAGTTCCGTAGGTTAGAGGATACCTTGAAGGGACTCATGGAAGCCCAAGGTCGGAGCGAGAAAATGTTGATAGAAACATAAAGCCGGCATGAGCGACTATTGCCGAAAATGCAAGATAGAAGTGAAAGGTTACTGTCGGAGGTCCAAAACAAAACCGAAAAATTGGAGAAGGAAATGGGGGAGCTATGGTCGTCCATTTCACCGAAAGTGTCCAAATAAGGGGAAGGAAGTAGTATTTCGGGTCCTACACTGAAAAACATTTAGGTATAACCTGATAAGGAAGAAAATGGCGGGTCCAACAAACTGGGTAGAATCGAGTTCCCGGCATTCGACGGAGACAACGTCAAGTTATAATTGTACCATTGTGAACAATTTTTCCAAATCGATCAGACTCCAGAACAAATGAAAGTGAACGTCGCCATCTTGCACATGGATGAGCGCGCACAGGAATGGTACCGATTATTCATCCGAAACTGACCTAAAACAGAGGTGGTAGAGTGGGTCAAATTTACAAAGGCCTTTAAACAACGGTTTGACGCTGAGATTTTTGATGACCCTGTAGGGGATTTTAAAGAGCTAAAGCAGAATGGGACAGTGCTGGAATACTGTGCGCGGTTCGATCATCACTCTAACAGGTTAGCTCTCTCAGAGGATTACTTAATTGGGTTCTTTGTGAAGGGCCTTATGCCAGAGATTGGAGTCGCGGTGAAATTACACGAACCACAATCATTGCATCAGGCTTATACATTGTCAAGGAAACAAGAAGCAATACTGATGGCGACAGGAAATTTAATGATGAACCGAACTCAACCCATTCGGAATGTGATCAGTGGAAAAGCACCCCACCCTGCACCTCTTCATTGTAACCCGAGTACAGAGGGTATATTACCCACACCACCTTTTACCTTACGTTCACTACTAGGGCAATCGTATCAGGCGTCAAAAGCTATCAACAGTAGAGACTTCGATGAGAAACGAGCGAAGGGACTTTGCTTCTGGTGTGACGAGAAGTATACCATTGGTCACAAATGTAATAAACGACAGCTACAGTTCTTTGTGGTATCCGAAGAAGCTGATAAGGAAAGGGGACCAGACGACCCAGAGGAGGAGGGTCAAGATGACAGTGATGAGAGTGAAGAATGCCCCATGATATCCATGCAAGCGATGACCGATTTTTCTGGTGAGACAGAGTTCAAACAAATGCGATTAATAGGGGTGCATCAACGAAAACAAATTCACATACTCATCGACAATGGCAATACCCACAACTTTGTCGATATCACAGTGGCGAGAAAAGGGACGTGTGAACTTCAAGAAATCGTGCCTATAACAATCACGGTGGGCGGGGGGTTATAACTACAATGTTGGCAATGTTGCAAAAATTTTACATGGTCCATACAGGGAGTGCAGTCCATAATGGATGCATTAGTGATATCGTTAGGAGGTTACGTTGTCGTTTTAGGCGTCCAATGGCTTGTGGGACTGGAGGATGTGTTGTTCAATTTCCGCACTAAGACAATGAAGTTTAAGTGGGAAGGAAAGGTGGTGACCCTAAAGGGAGGTCCAGATAGCAAATCCAGGGTGATCTCTAGTAAAGGGCTCCAGAAAACGCTACAAGGATCGTTAAGTGGATAGTTGTTTATGATTCAACTTTCGACCCCAATCGAGTACCAATTCCAACAGATGAGACTGACGGAGGAACAAGGAAGCGTGTTCGATGAAGTTAATGTGATATTAGCCAGTTATGTGGAGGTATTCCAGGAACCATCTCAATTACCTCCGAATTGCAAACATAACCACAAGATCATTTTAAGGGAGGGAATCGATACGATTAATGTAAGATCATATCGTTATTCGGGGGCACAAAAGGATATCATCAAACAGGAAGTTGAGCAATTAATGAGGCAAGGATTCATATGCCATAGCTACAGGCCGTATGCATCGCCGGTGGTCCTTGTCAAGAAGAAGGATAATTCGTGGAGGATGTGCATCGATTACCGAGAGTTGAACAAATATACGGTGAAGGATAAATTCCCGATACCCTTAATCGAAGAACTATTGGATTAGCTGAATGGAGCTAGTTGGTTTTCAAAGTTGGATTTGCGTTTAGGTTAGCACCAGATCTGATTGCAACCTGAGGACATTCCGAAGATAGATTTCAAGACGCATAAAGGGCATTACGAATTTTTGGTGATGCCCTTCGGTCTGATGAACGCACCTTCTACGTTTCAACAGCTAATGAATGAACTGTTTAAACCTTATCTTTGTCACTTCATTCTAGTTTTCTTCAACGATATATTGATATACAGTCCTTCGTTGGCATTGCACGTAGAACATCTTTCGGTGGCACTTCAAACATTGTTGGACAATCAACTGTTTTTAAGAGGAAACAAGTATGTCTTCAGAGCTCGTCAGGTCGATTATTTGGGGTACACTATCTCGGAAGCAGGGGTAGCCACAGACCTAAGGAAGGTTAGAACAATCGAGGAATGTTCAGTACCACAGTGTACTAAGGATTTGCGGGGGTTCTTGGGAATCATGGGATACTACAGGAGGTTTATTAAGGATTATGGAGCTACTGCTAAACCTCTAATAGAGATGCTCACGAAGGAGAATGTGGCTAATTGGAGTTGGCAATAGGAGGAACAAAGAGCGTTGGAAACATTGAAGAAGGCGATCACGACTGCTCTAGTCTTAGCATTATGATATGTCCAAACCATTTATAATTGAAGCCGATGCGTATGGTCAGGGAATCGGGGTGGTATTGCAACAGGAGGGGCATCCCATTGCTTATTTAAGCAAATCACTGGCACGAAGACATCAAGGGTTATCTACATACGAGAAGGACTTCTTGGCAGTAATAAAGGCCATTAAACAATGGCACCATTACTTGACCCCTAGACTATTCATTGTTAGAACGGATCACCAAAGCCTCAAGTACCTGTTGGAATAACGACTGTCAACACCGTTTCAACAGTTGTGGCTACCGAAGCTACTAGGGTATAATTTCGAAGTACAATACCAAAGTGGTAAGAGAATGCAACAACAGATTCTTGCGAATTACAAGTGCTGAAATGTTCATGATGTCTGTGTCGCAAATGCAGAGTGAACTCCTAGAAGACATTAAAAAGAGCTGGCAAGAAGATGAAGCCATTCGGGAATTGATCAAAACGTTAGAAGCAGGCAATGCTACAACCAGTGTATATGAATGGAAGGAAGGGTTACTGAGGTGGAAAGGGCGTATGATGGTAGGAGTCAATTCAAGCCTCCGCCAACAAATTATAAGAATTAGTCGCGACGATGCAATGGGTGGCCATGCAGGAGCGGTTGTGACTACGAAAAAACTACAAACAATGTTTTTTTGGAAGGGAATGGATAGGGATGTGAGAATTTACGTTCAGAATTGTTCGAATTGCCAACGAAATAAATTTGACAATTCTGCGTATCTGGAGCTACTACAACCAATCATAATATCGGAGGGAAGCTGGAAGGAGGTGAGTATGGATTTTGTGGAAGGGTTACCGCATTCGAAAGGTAAGTATGTAATATTGGTGATCGTTGATAGGTTTACGAAATATGCCTATTTCATCTCTGTTAAACACCCTTACTCCACCTGCGACATAGCTGAATTGTTCCTTAATAACGTGTTCAAGTTACATGGGATGCTTGAGTCTATAATCAGTGATAGAGATCCAGTGTTCTTGAGCAAGTTTTGGTAGGAGCTTTTACGGTTACAAGGGGTTAAATTGAAGTACTCGACGGCTTACCACCCCCAGATGGACGGGCAGACCAAGGCGGTGAACAAAATATTGGAAACCTATTTCCATTGTTTTTGTGGCGAAACACCTCAAAAATGAGGAGAGTGGTTGGCATTAGAGAAATGGTGGTACAATACCACTTATCGGGCTGCCATCAACACTACCCAGTTCGAAGTCTTGTATGGGTATCCACCAAATGTTGCAAGGGATTCAAAGGTAATGGAAGTTGATAGAGTTTTACAGAGTCGGGAGGCAATGCTTAATATTACCAAGTTCCATTTATAAAGGGCTCATAATCGTATGAAGCAGTATGCGGATGCGAATTGGGCTGATAAAGAATTCCAGGTGGGAGATATGGTTTTGATGAAACTACAACCATACAAGCAATTTTCACTACAACAGCGGAGCAACTAGAAACTATCGCCATTATATTACGGTCCATACAGGGTGATCCAAAGGATTGGGAGGGTAGCGTATAAGTTGGAACTTCCGGCCCATGCAACGATATATCCAGTTTTCACATGTCTCAGCTTAAAAAAGCACATGAAGGTCAACCCCATACTATCCCAACGCTACCGAAATTCCTAACTCCAGCTGAACGAGTCCCTGTAGCAATACTGGACATGCGTATCACTAAGAGGAACAATCAGGCGGTCACCCAGTAGTTGATCCAATGGTCTGATGAAGAGCACATTAACGCTACTTGGGAGTATGTTTTTGATCTTCAGAAATGATTTCCGGTCTGATGAAGAGCACATTAACGCTACTTGGGAGTATGTTTTTGATCTTCAGAAATGATTTCCGGAAATCAACCTGATAGACAAGGATGTTAAGGGGAAGGAAATTGTTACAGCAATTTCTGAAGACGAAGGACAGTCAACATGGAATGACGAAGAGCGGGAGTCGCAAAAGGTTACACGCAACGTTTAGCAATAAGAGTAGAGGAACGTAACATGTACGCGGGTATAGGGGATAATTTTTAAAGACAATATATTCGTATGTCTCAACGATTGTACGACATGTCTGATATTATGAACAATGTTGTCTCTCTCTTGAATTCTTGCTCTCTGTAATTCTCTTTCTACTAACCACTTCCATAACTAATTCTGTGTCCGAATATTTGCATACGTTTGTCGGGTGGAGATACGATTTTTCACGTAACATACAACACTACCAACTAGCATGTTGATCATAACTAAGATTGATCTCTCCACTCCTTGCATAACTGTTGGTTGTTGCAGATCCTGCCGTGATTTTTGTCCAACCCTAGATTTTCTACAAGTATAGAGTGATGAGAGGCCAGATAATTTGTGTAATTGATAAGTTGATATCAGTACGGACTACGGACAAAGTGGTGCTTGCTTATCTTTGTGTTGGCAACTCATGCATGGGAGCCATATAAGCGTAAATTATCACCTAATCCTCCAATGGGAGCCAGGGACGTTGGATGAGACGTAGAAACTGAAATGATTTTAGAGAAATGCAGTTCTAGCACAAAATTCAAGTGCATAAAGAATCGTGCGGACTTTGTTACAGTACCAGTACTCTCAAACAGGGGAAAAGACGGTATTGCCTTATTGAGAAAGATCCAAACTGATTCTCTGGCTTCTTGATACTTGCAGTGTTCCTTTGGTGGTATTCAAAATAGTTCTATTTCTTTTCATTTTCGAGATAGATACAATTAGTACGTGCAGCATTTGTCTCTTGGCAAGTAGATGGTATCCTTGGCACGGATATCCATCCAGCTATTACCAAAATCTCGGTCAAATTCTCTATAGGAAGGTGACCGCCAGTGAGATGGACAGGAAAAGGCTCATCTCGAAGATTATAGGCGGTCAAGCACACAATAGTAGATTGTCGAAACTTTTACATACTGCAAGGACGTACAAATGGCAACACCACAAAGCCTTGGGATTGAAAGGGACATATGGTAGGTGCATATTCAACAAACATCACAATTTACCTTGGAAGAAGATATATCGAAACTTGTAAATAACGAAATGTTATCTTGGCATCATGAGACTTCACTGTACTCAACCACTGAACGGATAAGGTGATCTTTCACATGAAAACAACACTCATTAACGTACCAAAGCTATCCCAGTGACTTGCTATATGATCTGGATACCAGTTAAGTGTTAGGCAGTCCAGACTCCAGAGACCAGGAATTGTTTTCTGGACACTTGCAAACAGTCGTGGGGGAAAAGCGGTGACATGGATGAAGATTTTAACTGCCACCCAACTAGAAAAATGTAAAGCACTCTAGGATTCTAAACCATTTCATTCAACATCTAGTCAGAAATTGAATTAAGCTTCTTGTCAAGAAAACGGACAAAAACAAGGATATGAACTTGAACAAGCATCAAGTTCCCGTGCACAATAAGTAAAAAAGACAAGTAATTCTCAGAAATTAAACTGGGTCTATCGTTTGTCCAACATTAATAACACATGAACGCTTATAAAACGTCAGATCCAAATCTAGAAAACACTGCTCATATGATGCTTGCACCAATTCCCCGTCACTGTTCACGGTGATACATCATTCAGCGGTACTGCAACACAAGTATAGACAAGAATTAGAACTCACCTAAAAGACCAGAGGCATTCTAAACAACAATCAGCACCAGCATAAAACATAAAACATAAAATATAAATTCACCTTGATGAAGCCAATTTCTTTGGCATTGCTGCGGAAGCATTGTCTACAGCACATGAGACCATACTTCCTAATCAAACCATGGGGATTCCCACACACACGGCTACCACATTATAAAAATCAGACACAAGTCAAAAATCAGAACTCCCAATTCATCAAACCAGCAATTATAATTCAATCCTAAACCTATGTGAATGCATTGATCAAACAAAGATTTATATCAAACTTCTGCCAACAATTTCCCAACAAACAACTTTTCGCAACCATACAATTGCACAACTAAACAGCACCAGTCACTGTATCCTAGCAATTACGTCAAAAGAATTCAAATCCATATAAACATCAACTTCATTGAAAGCGAAGCATATGTGTAATATTTGAGGAAAAGTATGACTTCAAATCAGCAAAACCCAATCAGCGACCCGTATTCCTTTGTCCCCCCAGTTATGAAGAACTAAGATAGGCGAGATAATAAAAGATAAAGATAGGATATTGAATTTATCCATCTACGCTGTGTCGGGAATCAAACAGATAGAAAAAGGCAGAAGAGAAAAACATCATACCAGGTACGAGAACCGGGACCGTAAGTCTTGGGGTGAGAGCTCCAAACGTTAGAGTGACCCATGACTTTGCCGTTCCTCTTCAAAGTTGCAGAGCCGCTCTACAGTTTAGCCTCTTCAAAAAGATTTCGCAGGGAAGTTAGTAGTGAAGACAACTTGTATATGTTTGCGAAAAAAAAAAACCCTATTCCACTATTATTATTCGGACTCAGTCAAGTTCAGCCCAAAGTCCAAACCCGACGCATCCAAGGTTCTGCTCTAGTAACGCAGCGTTTCGGTTCCGTCCAATTCCTATATAAGGTAACTCTCCGGACCCCGAAATTAGTGAGACGAATCGACACTTAGATGATGGAGGACGATGAATTGACGATCCACGGCGCTGAATCAGGTTGGGTGGAGGCGAGAACATCGTGCGATCACCTGGCCTTCTTGTCGTCTGATCTCGTTCACATCCCAACTCCTGATTCTTCTTGTTACAGGTAGGTTAGTGATGTGAAACTCGAAATTAAATTTTTTAGTCCAAAATTGATATTGCAAATGCTTGGTATTAACTGAAGGTGTGAACACCCGAGAGAGAACTGGCTGTGCCTGAGCTGCAAGGACGTTCTGTGCAGTCGTTTTATGAATAAGCATATGCTTCTACACTATCAGCAGCAACCCAACCACTGCATTGCTTTGAGTTTCTCGGACTTATCGGTTTGGTGTTTCGCGTGTGACGCTTATCTTGATGCCCAGGTTATCTCTCAACTCAGACCCTTCTATGAGACTGCTTACACTTTGAAATTTGGCGAACCGCCGCCGTTTCGTGTGCTGGAACAACATGCTACCAGTACCCAGGGCTCATCTTCCACCGGTTAGTTTAAGTCATGCTACAGCGGGCTCATCTTCCACCCGTTAGCTCAGTTTCGTCTTAATTTTGTAATTTTATTTTGACTTTTAGTTTTTAATTTCAGACCAATGAAGGGGAGGTGTTTTTAATTAATCACTTATATAATTCTTAAATTATGAAATATGTAGATGATACACAAATGATCTAATCATGAGACGAGTTGACTAATCTCCGCCAAAATCTGTGGTTCCAAGTAGATCACATGCACGCTGCTCACACTCTAGCTTTCCCCACCTTGCATCTACTCTCTCGCAGGGGAACACCAATTTACCAAGGCTGCTCAGATCACAATCATGTTAAGGAAAAAACAGAAATCAAAGTTGAATTACTGATTGGTAAATTAGAGTGCAATTTAATTACCTTCTATTGACTACATTATGCACGTGACACATCCATTGCGAGAACTCGGCATGAGATCCAGCCTGCACAGGGTTTGCTCTGTTGAATATGTTATTCCAGTGATTAGTTTGACAGAAGATCTGACATGCTAGCAATCCTATGGCATTCCATATACGTTTTAATTAGCTTAACTGAAGATCCTAATAGTCTCAAATACCCTTCTGAAAGAGATTTTTCTGTTTATTTGATAGGGTGATTGAGCAATCCATATTCCATATGCTTTATGTTATATTATTACTATGTCGCGAAAAGCCCAGTACCACATTAGATTCTGACTTGCATTTGGAAGCAAGGATACGATTGATTAAGAAAGAAAAGCTTTTTGTCGATGGTAGCCGCCCAAAATAAGAAAGATCAATCGTTGAACAACGACTGATATCAATGACCTGAACGTCAACACTTTCTTGCAAAAACAAGTTGGAAGGGCGAGTGGAGCCTGAGTTTTTGCACACAATTCCCAAACACCGGATAGAAAGCGGGAGAGAGAGAAAAAGGATAGATCAAATCTGGTTGAAGGAGGGAAAAACATTACGAAAAGAGCATACCTCAAAACCTCTTTGAAGTGATCTGCACATTCCTGGCAAGGGTACATTCTAGACATTATAGCCATCTGAATGCCGAAGCAATCTTGTTAGTTGCTCATAGTTACGAGTATAATCAAGAAAGTGCGAGCGAAGTCCTATGACAAGTTGATTTATAGCCTTTTAGTATAAAAAGAGGTTATGGGAATATATTACCAATTCCTTTACGTCCTTCTTCTGCTGCCTTGTTGGATTTTCTGGATACTGTAAAGAACAATACAACTTAACATTCCTCAAAATCACAACATAACTAGAAGAGTTGGATCAGAGAAAAAACATTGTCGTTATTAGAGATCGAGTTGTATTCCAAGCAGGCCTGAGAAAGCCCTTCAGATTTTGAACTCATCGGAGTGGCAAGACAAGAAATAACATGTCTTTATAACAAGTCTGTGAGTCACCTAATGAATAATAAGGAGGATACCTGAGCAGCAAGCGTGTGAAGAAATGTCCAAGTTGCTCTTCCTAGCTCTTCTTTGGTCACAGGTGCCGCAGGTTTCTTCTTAAATAAATGGATATAAAAAATTAAGTTAGACGATATTTAGAAAACATAATTCCAATATATTCGGAACTCACAAAAGCCAATCACACTAAATTTCGTTAACATCATGATCCTAGTGTCATGTTGCGACGCATTATAATCAATTTGTACGTTTTAAAGCTCAACCTAATTGTAAGACCTCTATTTCTTCATCTGACTCACTCAACAGTACTTAACTAGAAAATAAGAAATGAATCCAAAAGCAGAAGAGAAATCACAGGATTATCTGATTCTCAAAGTTCCATCTAACACAAAATGCTGATCTCAATTTTCGCGAAAAGGAAAATCAAGTGAAGACTTTGATCCTATAGCATTCTCGGGAAGAAACAAACTTTACACGCAAAAGGACATGTTACAAGCAGGCCAAAACATATGCTGACGATTTCATTCCTAAAAACGTAAACCATATTAGCACCAGAAGAACAATACGGTGCCAAATATGATCTATGCATGTCTGTATGTATAAACAACTCTCCAAAGAACCTTATTTAGCTGTTCAGACCCAGCTGAGCAGGACCAGTCCCTGTTCCATTACATGAGGCAAAATA
Source organism: Erythroxylum squamatum (assembly GCA_025629845.1). Taxonomy (NCBI): domain Eukaryota; kingdom Viridiplantae; phylum Streptophyta; class Magnoliopsida; order Malpighiales; family Erythroxylaceae; genus Erythroxylum; species Erythroxylum squamatum. The sequence continues at coordinate 30,758,873 of JAOTBA010000205.1, forward strand.
TTTACCCGAGAAATACCCACCATTGACGCACAAAACTTGCTAAAATTCCTAACAGTCAGAACTTCTATCGAACAGGTAGTGAGCTCAACATCCAGCCCACAGAAACTCTCGAGAAATCATGTTAAGAATCAGACGGTGACGAAACAACAGTCCATTAACGGAAGAGTAATTTACCTTGTTAAGAATGTCCTGGCCTTGTGTGGCACTGTCTGTCTCTGATGGGTTCACTTTGGACAGTGAAGAAGAAAGAGAAAAAAGAGGCCTTTTGCACGTGGGCGATGGATGATAAGGTTGTCCTAAGAAATTGGAGAATTTGGTTTGGATCAAATTGGAGACATTTTGAAGAGTGTGAAGGAAAGATTGAATTGGGTTATCAGACATTTTGCCGGAGAGCAAGAGGAAGCGAGAAATGGACTCCAAAGAATCTGATATCAAATATTAAATTACATCATACAATAAATTAGTACAAAATGAAACACTTTTAATCTGTTATTAAACATAAGGGAAAGTGGCGCGTGCTGAACACAGCCGTATCCAACGGTGGCCAACTGCCTCTAACGCCTGCGGTAACTGTTTAACGAGTTAGATTTTAGAATACCGGTATATATCTCAGTTGCGAAAAATAAGGTAGTGAGATTCTGCACCTCATGAAGTTTTCTTGCCAAAGGTTCGGGGGTTGTATTTTACGCATAAAGATCTGATATTCCTCTCCTGAAATTCAGGCAAGTTCAATTCCTTTGTCGTCCGTCTATTCTTAAATCCTTGTTGTTTAGTAAATTGTGACATCCACTGAATTACACAGATCTAATTGCAGGCCACAACCCCCTCTTGTGCGTTGAATAAATTCTATGAGTGAGTAATTGCGCTAGTTTGGATTGCTAAAAGAGTCAAAGTAACAATATTTAGTACCTCTCTCCGTCCGAAGGGTGGAATGGGTGAAGAGAGAAACCTAAAGCAAGTCCAAAGCTAACGCTATGGCCTCTTATCGCTTTGATATTCTACGAGGTCTCTGGGGGTCCTTTTGGTGTGAAGGATTCAGTGGGTGCTGGAGTGGCCCTTTACTTTCTTTGCTTGGTTTCTTGATATTCCCTTTGATTTGGAGTGTTCCTGAAGCCCTTGTAACAGCATAATTGTCCACATCCTTCCCTGAGGATGGTGGATATGTAATTTGGATATATTCAGCTTTTGGTCCATTATGGGGTTTCCAAGAAGGGCTCTGTAAATGGTAAAGGTGTACTTGTTTGAGGGGTATGGGTATAGAATGAGAATTGATGGTTGGTATGAACTTATCATTGAAAACTTAAGAGTTTCATTCCTTAGTTTTGGGCAATCCTCCATTCCTCTATATTCCTCTCATAATCTAGAGGAATAGGAGAG
>JAOTBA010000205.1:30765420-30790387 GCA_025629845.1 Erythroxylum squamatum
CTTTCATTTTGATCTCTTTTGTATTTGATATTGTTGTGTTTATGTCAACATTGAATTTTTATGCTTCTTGATCTTATAGTTTTATTTTCGGAGATCTTCTCTTATTCTTTCACTTCAACATATCTCATTTATCTGCTATGCCGCCATGGCTCTGGTAAGGCTTAGATCGGTACAATCTTATGAATGGCTATTTATTTACATTGCAATTGGTTTTGTTCTACTTGTTACAATATAATATTGCAGTTTTTTTAACGATAAATTGATGCATATAGTTGAATGTTCGAAGATTTGGTGTTTTAAAAAAAAAACTCTTCACATTTGTATTTTCTTGAAAATTTTTCTTTTGGTAAAGTTCTAATTTTTGCTCCTTAGGTTAGGTTTTTGCTCCCTAAGTTAGGTTATTATTAGTATTTTGTATTTGTATCTTTATTATCTGTATTAAGTTTTTCATATTATTATTATTATTAGTGATTTTTTTACGGTATTTATTTTGTTAACTTGCATCATTATTTTCCTATCAACATCTGCATATGGGTCTACTAGAAACAGCCCCTCTACTATGTAGGGGTAAGGCTGTGTACTATCAGACCTTCCTAGATCTTGCTTTACTGCAGGACTTCAGACTGAGTGTGATGATGATGAGGATGATGATTATCAAATTATTTTGAGATACTTTGTTATTAAAAACTTTATCACATGCTTTACAGTCAATATGTATTAAAATAATTTGACAAAAACTCAATAAATATTATTATTATTATTATTATTATTATATTTGTAATGTCATAGTATCTTTCAAATAAATTTAAAAATAAAAAACGAATTAAAAAAAGTGCAATTGACATGGTTGGTCGTTGAACTCTTATATTTTTGGGAAGCTATTTAATTTCACTTATATTCTTTTATTATAATTTAGTCTTCTTTTTTAGATTTTGATTTCTGTTTATTTTTTAAACAAAAAAAATGTCTAATTATTAGCTCAATTTAGTTAGACTTTTATTATAAATAATAAATAAATTTTAGAGGACAAATTAACTTATGAAATTACTTAATTAATCTAATTTTAATCTCTTATTTTTATAAACTATTTTAATATTTGGTAATTTATATATTTAAAGATATTCTAAATCCAATCGGTAAGAAAGTTTGGGGCTCCATTTCGATTCTTTAATGTCCTCTCCAAGTAGGATGGGTCTATGGAGTTAATGGAATCTTGTTGGAACTTAGGGGGCATTTGGTTTGAGAGTTTGGGAACGAAGGAATGTAATAATTGTAAAAAACAGTGTTTGCTTTGGAGTTTTCAATTCTAGGGGATGGATTTTTCTCATTAAATTTGGGAATCTACTAAACCCACCAAAAGGGGGTGGGTATCGAGTTTTCATTCCAATCTAAGTTTTTATCACATTTATTTTTTATTCTTTTATCCCCAACCTTTGCCCTAACATCCTCTTTACTTCCTTATCGCCTTTCAATTCCTTACGATCTCCTATCCTGCCTTATCGTGTCTCATCAATGAAGGAATTTTTTATTCTGCGCCTCCAGGTATATTTTCTGAAATCCCTCGTTTTAATTTGATATTAAATGAACTGAATAGAACCTGGTTTCATCTCATTATAAATGGGGCTTTTGCTCCTTTTTTCTTATATATTCTCGTTTTATGATTTAATCAAGAGAATAACCAATTTGCTATATGGTTTGATGATGTGAAAGTGCATATAGTTATAGATTGAACGAGAATCATAAAACCAATCTGCTCTTTTTTTTCCCCTTATAATTGTTTTGTAATTTAATTTGATTTTTCATATATGGTTTAAACTCTTTAAAAAAAGAGAGGAAAAACACATATCGAATCGTTTTCTACGTTGGTGTTTGTTTATTTGTTTTGTAAAGCTCTTAATGACTTTCAAGAACAACGAAACAAAAGCACTTTTTACAGTTTTTAACTTTCGTATAAACATATGAAGGGCAAATTATTTTCATTTTTATTGAGGGTAAAAATGGTATTGTATTATCTTTCATTCCCATTAATGCAACAAACCAAACAACATTATTGGTATTAATACAAAAATTCAATTTACAAACCAAATTTTTCATACCCATCCCCATCCCCATCTTCTATTATACCCATATCCATAACCAGCCCCGTGCTCAAACCAAATGCTTAGTTAAATATGGATGGGTTTAAATCCTTTCAGCTTATGCAAAAGCTCTAAAGAGTTAAACAAGCACTTAAAGTTTTTCTCGAAAGCTAATCACAAGCAGAGTCAAGTCACTTGGCAGTTGCTAAAGAAGGCTTAACAAGCTTGCTATCTATCTCCACATAATAATCTTTGAAACAAACTGAATGTGTAAGGTTAAAGGCTCATCAGGATGCTTTGAACTTGCGTAATTATATCTTAAAACATAAATCTAGAATTAATTGCTTAGAGATGGAGACTCAAACACTAAATTCTTTCATGCTTCTCTACTTACTCGGAGGAATAGAAATACGATTGTGTAAATAAAAGACTCCTCGGGATCCTCAGTCAATGATCAGGAATCTTTATCCAAGCTTACTAGGGAATTCTTTTTAAGCTTACGGGCTTTGAAGATCGTGCTTATAATACTCACAATGTTAGGGAACTCTTTGATAGTCCCCTTTTGTAGGAATACAAGGAATCACTCTCTGCTCCACTTACCTACTTAGAGGTTAAGGAGACATTTTCAAACTACATGGGAGATTATAGACGCTTTGTTTACAGAAGTAGTTCTAGAATGTTTATCCTCTTATAAAATGTTGAAAGAGATCAATCACACATATATTTGCCTAATTCCTAAAAAATTTCTCCGAATACATTGGCAGATTATCAACCTATCTCTTATTGCAACACGGTTTACAAGATAATTGCAAAACTCCTTGCTAATAGATTGAAGAAGGCACTATCATCAGTGATCAATACTATCATCAGTGATCAATCCTACCCAAGGTGCATTTATACAAGGCAGATGGGTAGGAGATAACATACAACTTATGCAAGAGATCTTAAAGATTATAACCCCGAGAGACAAATTAAAAGTTGTTGTTGGAAGATAGATTTCTTCAAGGCATTCGACTCAGTCAATTGGTAGTTCATCCAAATATGTCTGGAAGCCTTTGAATTCCCTACAAAGTTTATTACTTGGATTTTTGTGTGTTTAAAAACTGCTTCAATCAATATGCTGGTTAATGGGATTTCAACTAAGCCATTAAATTGTGCTAGAGGCATTAGACAAGGGGATCATCTTTCCCCTTATCTATTCACTCTAGTTATGGAAGGCCTCTCTCGACTCATCAACAAGGTTATTAAAACCAATGGTAGGTTTCATTATCATGATAAATGTAGAAGTTCCAAGCTTACCTACTTGATGTTTGTAGATGATTTGATATTACTTTCAGGATCAGAACCACAATCTGTGAGAATTTTAAAGGACATTCTTATGCAGTTCTCTAAATGGTCATGTCTAAAAGTGAATCTCAATAAAAGTAGTTTGTATTGCTCTAAAGATGTAAGGAACTCTGTGGAAATATCCAGTATTACAAAATTACAACTCCAGGTGCTTCCTCTCAAATATTTAGGAGTCCCCATTTCATATGCCAAACCAAAGTATTATGATTGCATTCCACTTATAAAAAGGAGCAAAGCTCGAATAATTGCCTGGCAGAATCAATTTCTGTCTCTTGCAGTTAGGGTTACTATGATAATTTCTGTTTTTAGAAATATATATGTTTATTGGATATCCCATCTCATTCTACCCCAGAAAGTAACCAAGGAGATAGATGGCAACTTTAAAGCTTTCTTATAGACTGGGAATTCAGAAAACTCCAAAAAAGCTAAAGTCAAAGAGATTGAGGTGCCTATTTTTAAACAGTAAGGAGGCTTAGGGATCATCCATATATCTCTTATGCAACAAGCGCTTCTATGTAAACGGATTTGGAGACTCTTCGAAGATAAAAATGTAATATGGGTGAAATGGCTACATGAAACATATCTTAGAACTAAATGCTTTTGGCAGTTGTCTCTTTCAAAGCAAATCTTTTGGTTCATTCAGTAAATGTTGAAATGAGATAAGTGGTGTTTCCTTTGATTAAGCATGTTTTAGGAAATGGGCAGAATATTTGGGTTTGGTTCGGTAATTAGACAGAATTCTATCTTTTAATACAAAGATCTGAATTATCTCGACTTACAAATAGACTCCCACTTAACTCTAGAGCATCATCTTTGATGAATCATGAGCAATGGCTAGGACACTTCAGAGGATTCAATTTATTAGTGGGTTATCCACCCCAGATCCTTTATGCACACAGGCATGATGTAGTTACTTGGTTCCAGATACCTCAGGTACTTTTGCTAACAAGTCTTATTACAAAGCTTTATAGGAAGGAGGCGGAAATGTTCCTTGGTACAATCTTCTATGAAAACATTCTCTCAATCACAAAGCATCCATTTTCACATGGTTGGTAATAAAGAATATGTTTTTTACCAAAGATAGATGGTTCGAAACTTATAACCCTATATGTCTGCTTTGTAATAGATGGTTCGGAACTTACAACCCTATATGGGTGCTTTGTAAAGAGAATGAAGAAGATTGAGATTTCTTATTCTTTCAATGCAGCTACTCTAAAATAGTTTGGAGCAGAATTTTACTCCTGCCTTTAGTTACTTACATTAATTATGATTGGATATCAACTGTTAATTGGATCATATATATCATGACTCAGAAGATGCAAGATGCCCCTTTGTATAAAACATCCTTCACAACTACTATCTACTCTATATGGAAGGAACATAGCAGGAGGATATACAAGTCAAAGGAAGTTGATAATTATAACCTAGCTAATGACACCATCAATTAGATCAAAGCCATCCTTATAGCTAAATCTGGTGAGTAGACACTATCTATAAGAATGAAGATCAGTTCGAATCTATAACCTTTATTGATAAATTTCATCTACTTATGTAATTTGGTTTGTTGTTTGAATTTGTAATTCTTTTCGTTATGAACTCATTGTAATATTGTGATAGCTTTGCTATAGTTAATTCAATCCTTATTTAACTTTAAAAAAAATCAAATTCAAAGCTTTTTACATTTTAACATATTTAATAACATGTTGATAAATTGTACTTCAACATGATAAAAATTGTATTTGAAACCAAGTTCACTTCTTATAAATAGATACTAATTTTTTACTTAAAATTAAAATAAATTGAATAATTGAATCATATGAGTCATAATTCTTTAATATTAAAGAATATATTTGATTAATAACAATATATTATTAAGATTAAGATAAAATAAGATAGAAATAAAAATTAATTTTTATGACTTTCATAAATTATAAAACTAAAAGAAACTAAAATGAAAACCAAAAACTTCAAAAAAGTTGTTTCATTGAATTTCTAAAACGCGAAGCAGAAGAAAAAGAGAACCAAAGAAAATCCTTTATCAAACAGAATATTTACTGCACTTCTTTTCTCTTTCTTCATTGCTCAACTCATATAAGTCATAACCCTATCGGACAAATAACTTTTGCTTTGATTCTTCAAACCATAAAATCCTGTAAGTGGAATATGTCTCATAGCTGCTTTGATTCTTCAAGACGGAGAAAAATTTTCTAAGAACATACATCAGCTCTCACAGCAGCCATTAACACTATATGTGATGTATATCAGGCTTGGCATCCAACCAAAAGAAGAATCATATTCTCTAAAACTCACTAAAAATTTTAGAGGCAATTAAGAGTTCTTCAACCCAAACATGGCATTGTTCAGATAGTAGCAACATACATAGTATGTTTTCAGCAATGGATTCAAGATGCAAATCATTGTTTTGAACTTTTCAGATGTGGGAAACAGGTCTACAGATCAGACTTGGGGTGCTTCGCTTCAGCATGTTCCCGGCATTTCACTTGAGTAGCAGTACAAATGAATGTTTGCATACACATCTTGCACTATATTGAGCATTGCACTATATACACACCCGCAGCGTAATAAGAGCAATTAAAACCCCCATGGGGAAGTCACAGAAGTTGTGAAATGACTAAATAAAACTGTCTTTATTGCCGTAAGAGTTAAAAAAAGTGGGAAATAAAAAGATAACTAATGGAATTGTCAAATTTACAAGTAAATAGAATAGCATTGATGATCATACTTGTTGAACAGTGTGTAAATGTTCAATACATTTTTAGTTAAAGCTTTAATGTTGCAAGAACTGGCTCCTAGCACCTCCAATCGATGGTTCAAACAGCAACATTTAACCCCATTCACATGCTACAAGAAAAAAGAACATAACCACGGGATAATATTGTATTATAATAAAATGATAATACATTCCAACAATATGTCTAGACATTGTACAGTTGTTTGTACACTTGATACTCGCCTAACATGAGAAGTGGCTGTAATCATGTTAAACCTCTGCTGTAGCTCGCCTTCTTTCCTCTTCTTCAGCTTTGATCCACGCAGCCTAAAATAGGAGTTGAGATTCGAGTCAATTGGATACCCCAAATTTGATAAGGGAAACGCCAAGAAACTGAATTTGAAAGAACATAGCAAAATAAGATTAGTCTGACCATATAAACCAAAAACGAAGAACTTGCCTTGTCCCTTTCAAGTTTGGAGAGATGCGGCCGGATGGAATTCCCTAAGCTTAAGCCTCCCCATGCTTCTTGCAACTCTCTCTCCCTTGCTTCTCTACGAGATTGTGAAAGCCTAATCTGCTCGTCAGGCTGCTCTTCAGGTTGCTGAGCAGCAACTAGCTTCTCTCTCTCGAGTCTAGATTTATGTTTCACCAAAATTTGGTCTAGACCACCTTCCTCGTTAATCTGCTGCTCATGCATCTTTGTTCTTGATTCATTCACCTTCAAGTCTGCTTTCTTCAGACTGAGACCCTTTTTCTCCTTTTCTAGTCTGGAAACATGTTTTACCAAAATTTTGTCCAACCCTTCACATTCTGCGTCATATTTGTTTCCTTTCTGCTTATTTTGGTACCTACGATAGCCATAGTTGTTGCTTTCTGATAGCAAGGTGCAATTTTTTTCTCTTTCCATTCTGTGCAACGGCTTGACCAGTATCTTGTCTATGCTATTTTCTGTGTCACTTATTTCATCCTTTGCAACATGTGGCGAGATTGTTTCTTCTGTTTTCACATTCATCTGTTCGACCTGATCAGATTTTGATTCTCCATCTGCCTGCCTGTTCAAGTCATCATCTTCCTTCTCTAATTCACTAGAAGAATCGATAATTCTCTCAGAATGCATAGATGGATTTAATTTTTTTATCACGTTACTTTTTCTCCCTTCTGCAATAGAGTCATTTTTCCTTCTGTTTTTTGCTTCTTGGACTTCTTTTTCCAGTCGGGAGACATGTTTCACCAAAAACTTATCCAGGCTGGGGACTGAAGGGACATCTTTCTTTCTGCTGACCAACTCATCAAAATTTGCAGGTTCTTTAAAATTAGCTTCGGGATCACTGAGAGTCATCGGAAAATCTTTTCCTGACTTCTTTGCCTCTTCGATCTCTTTCTCAAACTTTGAAGTATGCTTCACTAGGATACTTTCCAAGCCGGCTTTTGGTGAACCTGTTTTGGTAGCTAAATTGAATATACTGTTGCTAATTTCATCTGTATTCGCTTGATTTCCCTCCTCAGATCCATTCCTCTTGTTATTCTTAGCTTCTTGAACCTCTCTCTCAAGTCTTGACATATGCTTAACCAGAGACTTCTCAAGGCTGGGAAGTTCTGGGTCATTCTGCTTCCTTCGTGTCCGCCCACTAATGAAGTTTTCAAGGTTCAAATGTCTCATTGTTCCTTCACTAACAGAGGACACTCTTCGGGAAAAGTTAGGAGCTTGAGTCGATGAGTGATCAGTAACTGAGTCTACATCATACAGTTTGTTGCTTTCTACCTCTGCCAACATATCATTAAGACCACAGGTCGCAACTGTAGTGGCCATAGAAGCAAGCTCATCTTCTTTCAAATTTCTAAGTCTCTCAAGCATCATGTCCACAAGTTTGGTTACGTTAAGCTTCTCCAAAGACTGCCTCTTCTTGGATTTCCTCTTTCTTTTATCTAGACTTATCAGCTTGCAATCCGTATCTTGAGAGCTGAAGTCCTGACTTTGAGAAGTTTGAAAGTCTGACCCATATTCTGCCTCGAGCTCCAAGGAAATCTCTGGTGATTCTTTATTTGCCGCATCTGGATTCTGACTGATTTTTCGAAGCAGTTCACTAAATTCATCTTTGTTAAATGAATCACAATTTGGTAGCTTAATAAATGCTGATTTAACTGCTGAAGCTACTTGTTTATCCACATCAAATGCAGTTTCGAAAGATGCTGTGACAGTATGAGTAGTTGATTTGCCTCCATTATCAGTAGATGTTTTAATTTGACAATGCTTCCGAGAACTATTTGATATGTCATACATGATCACTCCCAGAGCTGAAGCCGCTTCAAAAGCCTCTGTTGCAACTTTTTCTGCTTTTAACAGTCTGGCTTCCGCATCTCTACATTGGATCCTGCGTATACAAAATACAAAATTATGCAAAAGAGAGGGAAGACCAGACACTAACATCCTCTACTCAGTGCAAAGTTTACCCGGCTGTTTGAAGTATCCGACACCAGGACGCTTCCACCAATGCAGCTTTCCGAGCCTCCATTGCCCAGTTTGCAGCCTCTCTTGCAGCCATTTTTTCTCTTAATACTCTTGAATAATGTGGATTTGTATCGCCAAGTGTCTCATCTAGAGTTAAATTCATGCCGTCTGCTTCCTGAAACAAGAACATTACTTTTAGAGTACTAATAGCGTGGAAACCAATTTTTTCTGTAGATACACGAGAAAATTGTCCGATACCTAACCTGCAGCATTTTGATTTTCCTATTTAGATATGAGTCCACCTTTTTTCTCGGGAACCAGTTGAGTGGAGAACTCTTGCGATGAGATGGCTTCTTAATTTGAGATGTAAATCGGTTTAGAATATTCAACGGTGACTGGCCAGTCCCTTTGGGTGATTTATTCTGCAACATTCAAGCTGGCCAGTGTGAAAATCCAAAACTTAAAGCTCGAAGCACCAGAATCAATTTTTACTATTATGAGGGCGAAGAAAAGGTGAGGGAGCGTGTTTTTCAGAACATTTCATCCAAAAAGTAACCATAGAAACAGCATGCATAACCAAGACGTGTATCAAAATCACAACATCGTCCAGCCATTTCCAAAAGCTACCAGCATACTTAAACAGATAACAATTACAGTGAACAGTTTCCCGCAAATTGTAGATGTAACTTCCCATGGAACTTTATTCATGATACAAGTCCTCCTGAAATCAAATTAATCTCCGATAGGGGCCTTTATTTTGATGTAAAATCCCAATTAGTTTTCATCCAAACAATTAGTTAATGGTTCTGCTAAGATAACAGGGTTTTGAACAAGTCCCGCATTACAGAACAAGAAAGTTAGAATATTATCAATAAAGAACAAATCAATGTCAAGAAAAATGAAATGATCCCGCAAACCATGAACTCAAGGAGAAACTATAAACAAGAACCCATTTCTTGCAACATCAAATCGGAAGCAACAAAAAAGAAAAAGGGGAATCAAACTCGGACCTTTCGAGTCGTAGAAGCCGAAGAAACCTTGTCTTTAGGATCGGAAGATGCGCTGTTATGAGAGTCAGGAGTGGCGGTTTCAGTGGGTCGCTCGATGCATCCCAAATCCAAACACCCGATATCCATTCCCAAATTACTCACCAACCCCATTAGATCATTCACTTAACTCAACTATCAACAAGTTTGTGATTTTCCGTCTTGTGGTGTTTGATGAAAGGAGACTGGGGAGTTTACGAATTATTTGAGTGGGGAAGTAGCCGTTAAAGGGGTAGCGGTTTGGGTTTGGGTTTGGGTTTGGTTGCAACGGTCTGTTCCTTCCTACTCGAATTATTTTGATTAGGAGAGATTTATTCGCTGCATCCAGGTGTATGCGCTGCCTGTAGTGGATCAGCACACGTGGACCACAAACTGAGAAAAGAAATCGCATCGTATACTTGATTATAACTTGTCCAGACTATGTATTTTGGCAAGTGTTATTTATCACTGAAACCTTCTTCATTTTACTATATGTTTAAATTAAAAGGAGAGGGAGGGTTTATAAGTAGTGGTTGTTTTTCATATTGATAATTTTGATGTCTTTAATACTAATTAACTATAAATAAGAGAAGGAGATAAATGAGAAATTGTAAAAGAGTATTCATGATAATAATTATGTCAAGTAAATATATTAAATTAGTAAGATAATAGTTGACATCTAAGAAATTCTTTGATTCCACTTCTTTTTTTTTTTGTATTTTGTATTTGGTTTATTTTTTCTTATTATTAAAAATAAAGACATATTTTCTAATATCAATGTAACTATATTATTCTTACTAATAATAATAACTAAATATTAAATAAAACTTAGAAATAACTTAATTTTATAGATTAATTAAGTACAAGTTTTATTTTAATCTCTTGTAAAATATTTATTAATAAATATTAATAAAGTGTATTATTTTATTTCAAATTAATAATTTATAAACTGATATTTATTTTAGATATTTTAAGTTAATTATTAAAGCCAACGTTATTATTTAGAATTAGTTTTTTGATATTTAAATTTTGTTTCTTAAATAACTATTTAAAACTTTGAAATTTATGTATTTTAAAATTATTTTATATTTATTAAATGATTATCAAATTCAATTATTTTTTATTTTTCAAAATAAATTAAACAATTAAAGATGTATTAGTCATAATTCTTATTAGAATATGTGATTAATGGTAAAATCATATTATGAAAAAAAACACTTTTATGTAGATTTCATAAATTATGAAAACTGAAAAAAAAGTAAAAGAACCTAGATTAGAAACTCAACCTAAAATATCTTTTTTACTAAATTAAAATCGAAAATAAAAATAATATTCACATTAGAACCAAACGTGCCTTAAACAAAACAAGTTATATTTTTTAAAATATTTTGAAAACATTTTTATTTTTAATGTTTTAAAGAATATGATTTTTTATCAATCTTGTTTATCATTACTAATTAATTTATTATATTTAAATCATATTTAATATTAAAATTGTTATATCAATATGACTTGTTGAAACAATTGAACCTTTAAAGTAGAATGATAATAAATCATTTGATTTTTTTAATTTTTAATTTTAGAAAAATCTTTTCATTTTTTATTTTTTATATGAACATTTTTGTTATCTTGGTATTTGATACCTCAAATTATGTAGAACTATTGGGTTTAGGCATATGTGGGGTAATTATGTACAAACTATAATGAGATTTGGTTCGTGAGTTTCCAAATGATCTCGAAGATTCCCGAAGATCTGTTCCCCCTGTTTCAAAATTTATCTCATTCATCCATTGCATTAAGTAAGTTAAAAGTGGATGGATGAGATTTCACAGGAACAGAGGAAACAGGGTATTTGAGAATAGAAGATTTTGTTCCTTAAATGGTAGTCTATCTTTAGGCCTAAAAGAATTAATTGTCAAAATGAGTCAAGTTTTGGGTCTCTAATAGTAAACTTAACAAGTGATAAAAAAAAAGTTATCTTACATAAGAGAGAGAAAGTAAGGTATCTTCCTTACGATTTTGCATGTTATATAGTATTTTGATTGTGTCACTTGCCTTTATCTCCCAAGTTTGTTAAAAGGTCTCTTCGAGCTTAGACCCTTTTTTCATAGCAAATCAAGAAGGGATTATCTAATTCTACATTGTTAAGTCTAATTCGGGATTCCGTCAAATCCTGTAGTCAGGTTTGTCTAAGAAATCTATGAATCCTAACTTGTAATTTTTGACTTGCTGAAGTTAAAAAATTTGACGTTTGGTAATCTTTCTCTATATTTTAAGTATTTGTTTAATTATATATAAAGAGAAGGGTTATTGATGCAAATATTGTCTTTTGGGTAGAGAGGATTTAAAGTATCTCCCAAATTTGTCCTATATTAATAAGGTATGTGTCAGTCCCTAATGACGCTCAAAAGGGAGGTGAATTAGGTATTTACAAAATTCAACAATTTTTCTAACAAATGTACTCAATTAACGACAATCAATATAAATAAGTACGAGAATATTGCTTAATATAAGTTAAATAAACAATTGAATAATAATTTAAATGGGATATGGAAGAGCGAATACAAACCAGTTTATAATGATCCGGTGAACAACCCTTGCCTATGTCTACTCTTAAGATTCTTCTTAGACTTCCACTATAATTCTTCTTTCAAAGAAAAAATAATCTTTGTATAATCTTTCTCATAAAAAGAATAATTCTTCTTATAATTCTCTTCCAAGGTCAAGAAGAACCTTAATTCCACTTAGAATGCTCCTAAGTATAATATTCAATACCCTAATAAAGTATTACAATTCAAAAATATCTCATTTATTCACTTGATATCTTAAAATGACTCACTTATACAAATATGAGAAAATGATGTTAAAATGATCGAAAAACTCTTTAAAATGTATTTATACAACACCAAAACCTTTTTGATACCAAACCAATGAGAAAAAATCTATTTATAGTATTTTGGGACCCAAAATGAACGTTGAAGCCAAAACTAGTCGTTACAATGTCTATATACAGTGCACTGGTCAACATTAGTCATTTGACACTGATTGACTAGTACGTACATATATTGGTTAATCGATATGACACATTAATTGACCAATACATTAATCAATATTGCTTCAAACTCATGGTATATCAAATTTAATAACTTTAACCTATGATTGCCTGCTAACCCATATAAGTCGACCAATCACGCTAAAAACATGACTTTAATAACTTCAAATACTCAAAATTAATTTGTTTAATATAAATATGATTTAAAGACTTTTCAAAATGTTCCCTAAAGATTATGTTAAAGATCAATAGGCTTTTATATTAGAATCAAAAGATTCAATGCCTCTTGATGAATGTAAAGATGTATGCAATGAAGTAAGATGAAATGATTATGCATAATAAGCCTTGTGCATCATCAAATTGACAAAGTAAGCTTATAAATAATAATACAAAATTTGAAATGACCTTGATGAGCCCTAATCTTTTTTTGTTCTTGTTTTAATCTTCATTTCATCAGTTACAAACTTCAACTTTTCTTTATCAACTTCATACACCGTCTTCTTCAGCTTATGGCTTCATTTTTTTTCTAATATTGCTATTTATCAAAATAATAAATATAATAGTAGTAATTATGTTTTTTTATTATCAAAACATCAATTGAAACCTTCCTTGGTTTAACAATATATTTATAGCATTTTGGGGCACCTACTAATTGTTAGAGCCTAAAAGTAGCCATTATTATAGAGCATTAGTCGACTAGTCTAACTGTAGTAAAAGCAAAAGTTTACTAGCCGTTGAGACATTAATCAATCATTAAGGCATATTAGTTGACCAATATATCAACCAATGTTATTACAAACTCTCAATACATTAAATTTGATAACTTTAATTATATTGGTTGACCACTATTCCATAAGAATCAACCAAACATGATTTTAATAACTTAAAATGTTCAAACATAATTTGTTTAATGCAATTATGATTTGGGCACTTTTAAAATTGTTCCTGAAAAGTGTGTTTGAAAGATCAATATGCTTTTCTCTTAAAAACAAAAGCTTTAACATCTCTTGATGAATGAAAAGACTCATGTAGTGAAGGAAAATGAAATGTTTATAATGGTGAGGCTTTAAGATTACCAAATCAACAAAGTAAGATCACAATTAATATTATAAAACATAAAACGACCTTGATGAGCCTTGATCTTCTTTTGTTCTTGACTTAATCTTCATTTTGTAAGTTACAAACTTTATCTTTTCTTTTATAATCTTCAAAAAGTATATCTTCTTGAGTTTATAACTACATCTTGTTCTCATATTGTTTCTCATCAAAATAGTACATTCTTTAGTAGTAATTATATTTTTTATCATTAAAATATAGATTAGAACCCGCCTTAGTTCAATAATCTTCCTTGTTTTGATGATTATAAAATATTTCTAATATTAGATGGTAGTAATAAAATTAAGAACACAAATAACCATCCATATCAAAATAATGATTAGCTCCCCCTTAGTTAATATATAAAACATAATTCAGTTTAAAGAACAAAGGAGATATTCAAAGAATTATCCACATATATAGATAAAAGAGGTACTCGCAGAATTATCTAAACATATAAATAAAAGAAATTTACTCAAGTATAAAAAATATGTAATATACAAAAGTCACCATATATACAAAAATCATTTCCTTTAAAGGCCTTCACTACTCCTAAATCTAATATCACCAATCTTTCTTCCACTTTTTAGAATCATTAAAAAGAAATCAATTATCTAAAAATGCAAAATATAATGTGTTATGCTTCAAGGTAACTTGATTAAAAGATCAAAATGAATTTAATCAATATTAACAAACTTTCTCAATAAAAAGTGCTTATTATATATTTAAAGGTTAAAAAGGTTAATTTTGATATAAACATCCTTAATTATACCTAGTTTTGAAAAGTCTTTCATTTCATCATTATGCCTAAGTTGAAAAATTAAATAAGAAAAAAACAATTTTTTTTTTGAAAATAGAGGTTGGAATTATAAAAAATGTAAGCATAGATGCAATATCTAACCAATAAAAAAGTGCCCACATTGCTAAAATTAGAAACGTATCAATATAATTGAAAGGAAAACTTCCTTGACTCCTTTTACAATTTAACTATGGAAGTATCAATTTGAAAAGATAACTCTTAATTAAGAAAAATTTTGAAAATCTCCTAGTTTGAACAAAAAATGACAAAATTTCGATTTGATGCAACCTAACAAAGTTTTTATAAATTGAGGGATGGTGTTTTCCAAATAAGAGAGTGAGTTGTATAAGATTTTGGAAGATCAAGATTAAAAAAGGAGGAGAGCTTAAACCGTGAAGATTGGTGAACCTCACAGCTTCATTGGTTGATTAGTGCCTATGTGGTCAACCATACTTATCTACTAACTAAGGTATAAACTCATTGAAGTCAAAATTTATTAGGAAATTGGGACATTATTTGACTACTTGAAGAAATTGGTCGACCAATATGTATACTTGGTTGACTGAAGGAGCAACCAAACTCCTTACAAACTTACAAAAAAGGCAAAAGTTGATTTTTGGACACTGGTGGACCATACTAAGATATTAGTATACTAATTAACCTGATGAATTGAGAAACAACTTTTAGACGACTCAAATTAAAACATCAAATCACAATAATTTATGAGAATATTAATCAATAACTAACATAAACATCGAAAGAGACTTTAATCACGTAGAATCATGCCCAATTATCTTTAAATATCCTTATTCATTGCTTTAGCGAAACTATTACCCAATTGATCTAGTGCATCAATAAGTGTTAATTAATTTAATATCCCTATTTTACACATATTCTTTAAGTCTAAAGTCCATAATATACCTAAAAAAGTAATTCCTTATTCATGGTGCAAACTTCAACATTCTAAACTAAGGATTTATACTCAAATTGATAATTAAAAGTAGAATGTGATAGATTTCAAAAGCATGAACTAATAATTACCTTTTATTTTACATTACTTATGATATGATTTGGATGATGATTTTTCTTAAATTTTCAATTCATTGGAATCATCTCATCCTTCTTATCATCCTCACTTGTATTAAAAAATTGAGTTTTTTAAAGAGTCATTGATGATCGTTCTTGTTCTTTTTAAGTTCTAATTTCTCCACATTCTACTTAACATATTCAAGATTTTTTTTGATACAAGAAGGATAGATTCATTAAGATAAAAATCATAAACTCTTCAAAAATAATACTATCATACCATTTGCTCTCTCTTTTCTAAGAGCTCTATAAAATAAGGTAATCAATGTATTTTGGGTACCTAAATAAGCTTAGTTCCTTTATTATTAGGCTTCTTCTTTATTTCAATCTATATTTTCAAGGGTTTTCTTGCCATTATTTGTTTGATAAAACTAAATCTATATACATCGCTAGAATTACTATAAAAATGACCTACCATATTATATGAGTGATGAAGATTACTTAGACCTCTTTATGTATATGTGTAATGAGCTATCTTTCTTTAAATATTAAAGGTATTGCATATCCTCCTAGAGAAGTGAGAAGAGATATCCTGATTATATGTATAATACTTACTATGAATAAAAACTTGATGCATGCTTCTTTTGGGTCTAAAGATGTGTGAGTGTGTTTACATATCGTCATAGAAGTTTTGCTTATTCTTCCCTTTAGAGTATTGAATTTTATGCCTAGATTTTGAGCCATATATAAAAGCATGATGCTTGCTCTTAAAATAAGTCCTAGTGGATGTGGCATATAAGTGCATATGCTTATATATGGAGGCTCCATACTCATTTGTCATATTAGGCAATAGTTCTCCGCTATGCAAATATTTTTCCCTTATAAACGTGGTTTTTTAATTGGATTCATTTCTATAGTTGTATCTTATTCCATGCCTATTATTGGAATTTTGAGCTCTTAGAATGTTTTCTAGTTTTTTACTCCCTTTAGTGAATTTGGATAATGAATCATTAAGAATATTGATCTCCTTTTTTAATGTCTCATTTTTTGCTTTAATGTGTTTAATGCATGATTGTCATCAATGATCACATTTTTTTATGCTTTAATGTTATGTAATTCACTTTTCATATTTTCATCCTCATTTATACATGCATCCAACTATTTTTGAACTTTCTTCAGTTTGAAGGATAATTTCTTCCTTCTCTTACGCATTATTTAAAATTTTTTGACAAGTTCATCTTAAATCACTATCAATATGATATAATTAGAGTTAGATGTTACCTCATCACTATTCATAGTTGTAAAACACATGAGTTATCTTTCCTTCTGAATGCTTATTTTCAAATTCACCTATATCATCCCAAGTTAAGGCTTTAACTTCTTTATTTATGTTTTTGTCCTTCTTCTCATTCTTATAATTTTTTTCACACTTGTCACTATCTTTAAGTAGAGGAAATTGTGAGTTTAAGTGGGTTTTCTAGATTTAAAATAAATAATGTTAGAGGATTTACATTTTAAATCACCTTTAACTTTTAAGAAGTCCTTTTTTTTTTGAGAAATTCTCTCTATTAAGAAATTTCTTGAATTTCCTAGTGGTAAAAGTGAAGTCTTCATCATCACTTCTATTTGTGGGTCTTTTCTTCAATTGAATCCTCCTTGAGACTTTGAATGCTCCAAAAGTAATTTGAACTTTTTCTCCTCCAAAAGATCACAACAATAAAAAAAACTAGATCTACATGCTTCTCCCACTCTTAGTAGGCATCCAATTCTATCTTTGTTACAAAAGGCGATATTATCACCTTAATGTTACCCATATTATTATTTACCGTTTGTTCATACCCTCTTTCTTAACTTGTCCCAAATTTAACCCCTCCTTGTCTTCCAATTCTACCTCCTCTTCCACCTCGTTTTCCTCTACTGCCCCTTAGGTTTAACTCTCCTAAGTAGTTGATAACACCTTCTACCTTATCATCCACCTCAAAATCATCCATCCTAATAACTATAGGTGAGTTATGTTGTGAGCTAGCTATGAAAGTTTCATATTTATCCAACCTATACTTAACTTCACTAGATTGTCAAAAAAAGTAGCTTACATTGGCCTTATATGATGTTCATGATGGGCTTATGGTTTGCCTCACTCTTTCCTCCTCACTTACTTGGACCTTTTTTTTTCTTTTTTGGGTTTGAGTTATAATGTACTTACAAGAAACGTTAGGAGAAAAAGCATTTCCTTACGTATTTCTCTCTAAGTTCACTTATATGCAAATTAGACAATCAAAATCAAGAGTGTTAATTTAAATCTTCCCCCTTTATTAAATCACTCTAAAAAAGTAATTTAGATAGAAAACCAAAATAAAGAAACATAAACAGATGCCAAAAAAATACGAAAAATCAAGATCAAGAAATTGAGTTATAAAAGAATTCGATTAGACCCAATAAAAAGGACATAAAAATCGATAAGAATGAATAAAATGATAAGAGCAGCAAAAACAACTAGACAATACAAAATTCATAGTTCATAGAGTACCTTGTCATTGTTGGAATATGAATAATTGTATATATGATAAGAAGATACATGGATATTGAAACATAATAATAGGATTTTTAAGAACAATCTTGAATATAGAAGACGATTCTAATACTAAATTCTATTATAACCCTCACTAATATAACTAGTGAAATTTGATATTAATATGATAGGACCAAGGATTGCTTTATTACAATGGTTGATTGAAGAACATGAATATGAAAATACGAAAAGAAGGATATGAATTGCCATACTCCATAAAAAGATAGGATTAAAAGTGATAAGATCCTAGGGTTTGATCACCACTAGCAGGCTAGATAAGATTTTAAATTTTTAGAGAACCTAAAATAATAGTTACTTTTAAATATTGAAAAAAAGCTTCAAGATTGATCAATAATAAAAAGAAAAACTCCCCTTTACATCAATAAGATGGCCTTATATAGGCATAAAACCCTATAAACATAGAAATCCTAAGAACTAGACTTACAAAGGAAAGTAATAACCTTAAGATAATCTAATTAGAAAACAAATAAATTTGAAAGATAAGTCTATTCCTATCTAAACAAAAGTATAAAATTAAGAAAACTAGTAAAATCATGAGTTCAATGCCGATCTAGCTTCTAACATTGATGGCATTTTTTGTTCTAGAACTCTCAATACATATAACAAGGATGACTCAAGCATCGATTATAATTTAGACTCTAGCATTGATTTGCTTCTATTTATTGAGTCTACAAAACTAATGCAATTTAGGTGTTGGTCACAAGTACGACTTTAGGTTGATTACATTCTATTTCTTAACCTCTTAAAAGTCAATTCAAGGCCAATTGTTTTTGTTTTTGTTTTTTTTCGTATTTGGTGTTGTTTTCATCTTATAACCTTTTGGTGATGTTTGCTCCTTCACTTGAATCACCATTTTGGGCTTACTTCAATTTCTTGAAGAAGCAAAGCTTTACTCCTTATATAAAGATCCACCGTTTAGTTGTTAAGGGTTTCTTTGACCTTTCTTATCCCACTTCATGTCAACAATTTTTAATATTTTTTAATGGATCTCCAATAGCTTTCATTGGCTCTTAAATAGTAAATACTTGATTCCCATTACACACTTTTGAATGAGATATTTTAAATATAACAAGAATTAAAAATGAAAATTGGGTTTTGGTTAAGACAACCAACTCTACTTATGTAAAAGTCAGAAGACAATTTATAGGCTTAATTAAGCAAATAAGCATATTAAAAACAAAACCATACCTAGGATAAATCTGTTAAAGTCACCCACTAATGAAATTAGGTTAAAAATTAAAAAGTACCTAACTAAAATAAAATTCCCAATTAAAAGTCTCAAAACTTATTTAAAAAATCTTAAAACTTGACTCAAACATACAAACATTTCTTGCATTCTAAGCCAACATCTAAACATATCAAAACCATAAATTTTCTAGAAGAACAAATTTTTGGGAAAGATTTTTAGACATTAAGAACTTTAATAGCTGAATATGATAGATAACATCATCCTATCAATTTGAAAACTAAAATGTCCTAATCTTTATGCTTGTATGAGAAAAAAGAAAGTGCTTAAATCTCTATTTATAAAAGCAAAAATCATAATGAAAAATTTCATTTCAAATAAAGAATCCATTGCTAAAATTGAATGAAAAATAACAATTGACTACTTTAAACCCTAACACTAACATTGTGAATACAACGATTTCCAAAAAGCATATCATAAACTTCTTAATACAAATAACAAAACAGAAACATAATAAAGACTAACTACACTCAATTGTTTTACTCCTACCACACGTTCGTGTTTTTGCCTTGTTCACGTTCCCATGAGCTTCCAAAGTTTCCCATAACCCTATTGAATAAGCTTAAGAAAGAATAGAACAATTAGCTTATAATAATTGTGAAAATGCTGAAAAAGAAAAGGAAGAAAAGTGTCGTGTAGAATTTTACCCTAAAGCGATTGTTGTGTTCTTCCTTAGAAACTTTATTTACAATAAAAAAGATTTTAAAAAACAAAGTTAGATAAATGAAAATAAAATAATTAGACAAAGGAAATTGTTATTACCATTTTGAGGTTCGTGAAAGGAACTTTAAAAAATAAGTTTTTATTTTAAAGGAAGGCGAGAGAGAGAGGATGTAAGTTTAAAGGGAGGGGCATTGAATCTTATTGGAATTTGGAAATATTTTAGCAAAATGCTT
The DNA here is from genome assembly GCA_025629845.1 of Erythroxylum squamatum. NCBI lineage: Eukaryota > Viridiplantae > Streptophyta > Magnoliopsida > Malpighiales > Erythroxylaceae > Erythroxylum > Erythroxylum squamatum. Next base: position 30,785,758 of record JAOTBA010000205.1, read on the forward strand.
GTAGCAAACATCACCAACTAAGATCGAAACACAATCCAGAGCTGCATTTTTATATGATACAACATCATTTACTTTGTTGTTGCATCATAAATTGAGGGCATACGACATGTTGCAATTGGACTATTTGAGGTATACATGGATTGATGAGTGGATATAAATCTTGATTGTTCATTAAAAGTAAATGAACTTTAATTATTACACGACAAACTTTGATTATATTTTCCAATTGATCCAAAAATTCTTTAAAACACAAATAAAGCCTAAGAAATTAAAGTATGGTACGACAAAAATAAAAGAAAGTAAAATGTAAATTAATTAAAAAAAGTAAACCAAGTTTTTAAAACACGAAAAAGTAACTTTAAGATGCAATTAACAAAAATTAATAAAAACGTGAAACAAATAGTTGAAATTTCCATAACACACACACACACATATTCATCTTAATTAGGTAAACAAAAATTACAAATAAAATCAAATCAAATAGCACAAAAAGCAAAATATGTACTTGCCCTTTCATGGAACTTTTCCAAGACCTCGTTTGTTATTGGGGTGACAATATATTTAAGTAGATCTAACAAGTAGGAATGTCCATAAGGTTGGCCATTTACCATCATTAATTAAACCTAACTTCATCTATCATTATTCCTAACTAAGAGGTCTCATGGTGTTTTGAGTCATTTCTGTATGACAAGCCCAGAAAAAAATTACCTACCTATAAACATTCAATGTTATGTTTTTTTCTTTCAATAATTGAATTAGATTTTTAATTTAAAAAGTATTGTGATCGTGAAAATTAGATTGAATTTGTTAATATGATTACGATCACTTATTTAAATTTTAAAAGGCTTTTGGTTTTCTAATTATAAAAGACTCATTAAAACACTCAATATTGTGTTTTTTTGTTAACAAAATCTCTTCATCTGAATTTTTAAATAGGAATCTTAATTATTATTCATTAAATATTTTATTTTTATTAGCTGAATTTGATTTTTTAGTATTAGTTTTTAACTGTTACATTGCAATTGTTTTCATTAAATTCAAAAATCATCTTCACTAAAGAGTATCGTTTGTGAAAACTTTAGTAAGCTAACTCTTTTATATATACAAATAAATAGATTATTATGCATAGGAAAAAACTAGTTAGAGTATTTTATGAGATAAAATTATTAGTTAGTTGTATATTTATGTATATCCTATAAGTAGTTATATGATTGTGTATATCCCTAATTTCTAGGATATATTTTAGTGATATCTCCTGTATATATTCTTTGTAAACTTTTCAAGTAAATACAAAACAAAATTATTCTGCTTTTCATGATATTAGAGCCAGTGGCTCTTTTTAAGAAACTTTTGCCTAAAATTTCGTTTTTCCATAAGGAAAGATAGCTGCTGAAATCTAGCTAAGGAGCCATGTCAGAAGTCACAGCTATCAGTGGGGTCTCTCCACTAGATAGCACTATTGTAACCCACATAGGGGACTTACCAAACATTCAAAAAGCCTATTGTCTAAATGGGAAGAATTATCTAGAGTAGTCTTAACTTGTTCGAACATTCTTAAAGGGAAAAGACAAGTTGATCAATTTATTGGGGATTGGATCTACCAAAATTGATTCTAGATTTTATATATGGGATGAGCAAGATTCCATGGTTATGTCATAGTTGTGGAACTCAATAAATCCTTAGATAAGTGACACATGTATGTTTCTCAGCACAACTAAGGAATTTAGGAGGTAATTTAACAAACTTTCTCTAAGATTAATGATGCTAATCATATGAGATCAAAACTCAAATTTTAGCAACTAAATAAGGGACTTGCTCAATAAATAAGTATATAAATCTCTTGTAAAGTCTATGGTAGGAATTAGATCATTATCAATGCATCAAAATGCACTATGCAGAAGATGCTTGAATGTTGAATGATTTATAAAAAAAGATTGAATCTGTGAGTTCCTTACTAGTCTTAATAAGGAATTCAATGTTGTGAGAGTCCAAACTTTCGGAAAAGATAATCTTACATCCTTGAATGAGGCCATTGCTATGATTAGAACTAAGGAAGGGAGAAGAAGTGTGATGTTGGAAATACATCACAATTGAAGGATTTACCCTAGTAACTAAATCCACATATTTGAAGAAGGTAAATGTTGCATAAATTGCAAAAGACAATAGATGGTCTCCTCTAACCAAGTCATTCAATAAAGACACCCTCTATTGCACATACTATAAAAAACACCGCTATACAAGGGAGCAATGCTAGAAACTAAATGGCAAGACCAACACTCAGAGAAAAGGTGGAGGGAAATAAGCACATATAGTGAGTTCACAAATGAATAATAGAAAAATAACTCAAGATGAAGCCCAAGAGTTTAACAAAGCAGATGTTGAAAATTAAGATTCCTCTTGAATTAACTTACGAAACCATTAGCTACAGGTACAACTTTATGTTCATTGAATTTTTTAGGTATTTCCTCCATCTCTTGTATTTCTAATGCCATAGAAAATCAATCTTCAACTACGTGGATAATTGACTCAAGAGCCACTGATCATAGGACACATTCCTCTAAACTTTTTATCTCCTATACACCTTCCTCTAGCCATGAAAACATAACTATAGTAGATGGATCAGTTGTCACTGCTGCTGGATTAGTAGATGTTCAATTTAACAACCCTATTATCTTAAAAGATGTCCTTCATGTTTTCAAATTATTTGCCAACCTGATTTCATTGCATAAACTCACCAAAACTCTAAATGTCAGTTTGTTTTTATGCCAACTTGATTTCATTGCATAAACTCACCAAAACTCTAAATGTCACTCTATTTTTTTCCTTCCTTTTGCGTGTTTTAGGAACAAGGCATAAAGGTGAAAATTAGACATGCTAATGAGAGGAATGGCCTTTAATACCTAAAGAATAAAGAATAGCATAGCAAATCCAGGGTTTTTCTTCTCACATCCTTCCTTTCAGAGTCATTCATATATAGTAAAGAAAAAGTATGGCTTTGTCATCGTTATTTAGGACATCCTTCTTTTCATGTAATAAAGTCTATATTTCCATCATTCTTTGAAAAAATAGATGTCGAGTCTTTCCATTGTGATGAATGTGAATTTGCAAAGAACAAATGTGCATCTTTTCCAATAAGTAATAAAAGAAGTCATACCCATAGTGATATTTGGGGTCGCTAATCAATTCCTAATGTTTATAGGGAAAATGGTTCATATCCTTAATTGATGATTGCACAAGAGTTACTTAGATCTATTTGTTAAAATATAAGTAAGATATTAGTGTGCTTTTCCCAAATTTTTATAACACGATCAAAACTAAGTTTGATGCACAAATCAAAATATTTCGTTTTGACAATGCCAAAGATTATTTCAATCAAACTCTATCAAATTTCTTTCATGAAAAAGGGATCATTTATAAATCCTCATGTGTTAATACTCCTCAAGAAAATGAAGTTGCAAAAAGGAAAAAATGTTAATTTGTTGAACGTCACAAGGGCATTACTGTTTTATAAAAATGTTCCCAAAAATTTTTTTGGGGGACGATATCCTAACTTTTGTCTACTTATATAACAGATTGCCAACTATAGTTCCTAATTTTCAATTACCAGTAAATGTTCTTACACAATTCTATCCAAATCTAAGCCTCTCTAGTACTCTTGTTCCTAGAATTTTTGGAAGTATAGCCTATGTTCATATTCATTCTCAAAATAGAGAAAAACTTGATCCTCAGGCTCTTAAATGTGTTTTTGTTGGTTACTCTTCCACCCAAAAGGGATACAAGTGTTTCCATCCCAAAACTCACAAATTTGTTTTGTCCATTGATGTTACATTTTGTGAAACCAAACCTTTCTTTACTAAAACCTATCTTTAGGGGGAGAATTTGAATGAAGATAGGACAAAAAGGACTTATTTTTTCTTTATTTTTCACTCAAATAGAATTTAAACCATATTTTCTAGACAAGTCTATTAAACCTAAAGAAGCTTTGAGGGAAGAAAATGAAGGAAAAAACACTTAAACCAAGAAGAGACCTACCTCTCACCCACAGCATGTCCAGGCCCCTGTATAAGCTATTGTTCCAGCATTCCAAACAGACTTGGAACCAACTGAACCAATCATAAGCTTATTTGGTCCTAATCCACAGATTGATGACAAGTTTAACTTCAACCCATAAATTGAACCTAGTGATTTAGACATACTCATTGTCCTCAAAAAGGTGCAAGAACATGCACAGAACATCCACTATATTTGTTCACAGCATATCAAAATCTGTCCAAAAAACACTGAACCTTTCTAAAAAATCTCCATGACATTCTCATTCCAAAAATTTGACCAAGGCCCTTGGAGATGAGGAGTGGAGAAGTGCTATGAAAAGTGAGATGAATGCACTCGAAAAAAAAGAGAGCTAGTGGAATTTCCTAAAGATTAAAAATTAGTTGGATGCAAGTAGGTGTTTACAATAAAATATAAATCTGATGAGACTACTGAAAGATACAAGGCTAGGATGGTTGCCAAAGGTTATAACCAAACCTATAGCATAGATTACAAAGACATATTTGCACCAATACTAAAGATGAATATTGTTAGGATTTTATTATCACTAGCTGCCAACTATGGCTAGAACTTATAGTCA
>JAOTBA010000205.1:30790487-30804948 GCA_025629845.1 Erythroxylum squamatum
AGTGTTTGTTTTTCTTCCCTACTCTTTACATCTAATTTTGTTTAAATTGTTTTGTGTGTACTAACTTCTGATTTTTTATAGAGCTTTACGAAAAAGGTTAAAGATCTGTTCAACCCCCCTTCTAGATCGATTACACCATTTTCATGTTGTAATATTTGTGAACTCAAATACGTTGTTTTCTTGCTATTTTTCTACTTTTTTGGCTCTGTTTGGTAATAGTTGATTATATTTAGCTGTTAGCTGATTCTATCAGCTGATGTGACCAGCCGATTGCATTAGCTATTTATTAAAGATATTTGATAAAATTAGCTGTTTAGTATTAGCTGTTTATGTGTAAAATGACTTATGAGGATATGATTTAAAAAAAATATAGATATGAATATTATATATTTTGGTATTTCAGTGGATATTTTTATAAGAATTTAGATTTTAGATATTTAATTCTACAAAAATAATAATAAGAAGAAGAAGCAGAAGAACAATAATAACAACAACAACAACAATAATAATAACAACAACAAAAGCTGCACAAATTATTCCATTTTGATCCATCAAAAAATACTTAAGTATTTTCTCTAATATTTTTTATCGAGCCTTAAGAGCACCGAAATTCCTATAAAATACAAATTATCAATAATGAATGACCATCTGATTTCATATTTGTTTAGCTTTGAAAGTTGACTTTCTTTTTGAAGAATGCTAATGTTTCTTCTAAAATTGATATGACAGCACTCTCCCTTGGTGCGAAGGTGGAGCTCTCCCTTTGTTATTATTATTATTTGATGAACAGAGGAGCTCTCCCTTTAAAAGTTGCTTTGTGTATGTTGAGGTTTCTAGGAAATAATTCCAAACACCCACGCGTTCGATGACATTAAAAATTAGACTCAACTAGATGGTTAACGAACTTTTATGACCGGGTTATTTTTTAATATCATAAATTTTATGCATTTTTCTTTACAAAGGACATTTAATAACTGAAATTGTGAGATTAAATCATTCATTTGCAATCATGATAAAAGTTGAAATTAATGTAAAAATTGGTGTTGGATTCATTTATTTTTGATTCTCAGTATGCCTGTAAGTTTCAAGTATAATAGTCATACAGGGAAGGCAGCTGAGTGAGACCAACAAGGCCTGTATCCTATCTATAAAGAAAAACCATGAAGGGTATGAAAAGGTTATTTCAGGCCTTTCTGGTTACTATCTACCATCATGTAGAAAGCAATATAACAATACTAAGCTTTTCTAATCCAATTTTCCAAGAACTACATTTTCAACATTCAAGTTACGACTCCTATCATAACTTTTGTAAATGATGAGCAATTTAAGATGAAAGTGCTTGTGTTCATGGCAGTCACAATAAAAATTCACGTTATCAAACTTTCTTAAGAGCTAATTACTTTACAGGAATTCTGTAGTCTCTTGGATGTTTTTCTCCAAGAAAGAACCATAAACACTATTTCTAGCCTACCCTGCCATATTAATCTGAAGTTGAAATGTTATTCAGTGGTTATCATTATTAATGACACCCATCCAGTACACAACTTCAGCAATGAAGACCACGAAAAGTTTGAACTAACAGGGAACATTACTTCTCTTTTCCCCAATTGATCCAGTTACAGGCGATCCCAGATGCATTGGAGTCATTAAACATTGATCCACATATCGAAATACAATTAAGAGAACAACAGTGTGAAAAGGAAGGATAAAAAAATTTACATCATTCATATCATGCAGATCAAAAACAAATTTAAGAATTTTGGAAGGACACGGATTACACAAGTTATGGATTATTAGCTCCCTCACCCTTCTTCTGACATGTTGCTTCTAAGCATTCTTTAGCTCTATGAACCTTTGACCGGAGACAAAAGCTTGCAGTTTGGGCATTCCGCTCAAACAATGTGTCATATTTCTACATTCAAAGTTGTATATCCAAATAAGAAATAAGGATTATGAATACAACCAAAAAGTGAACTCAGCAACATAGATGTGAACTCATACAACTATTAGAGTTCTAAACAAAAAGAAAAAAATAAGTATATTATGTTCTGAATTTGGAAGGAAAACCAAACTTTCAAGTGCCTGGCGGTATGCTTGAGCAAATCCTCTCAACAGGATTCCAGAGCCCATGAAAATTAAGTTTGCAAGAATTCTCGCAGCCCAGGAAAATTAATAAATAAAGTTAAATCCATAGTCTTACTGCTCATTTAGTTGTTATTTCAATCAAGATGATAAACTTGAATCTCTTCTTTTCATATTCAGTCTTGTTATGCTTCTTTTTATGGTTTAAAGTATAAAGACATTGCAAGTTTCAAAGATGACATAAAATAAAAACAACTATTTTAAGCAGAGCTGCAGCAGAGACTGCCTCTTCCCTTCCTAATCAATATGACAATTAAACCAGTTATATCCTTCCCATCAAAACAGCCCATAGCAATGAAGATAGTCCATCAAAGGCAAAGACATATATGAATCCAAAACTCTCAAGTGTTGATATATAGATACTATCTGCAAGAAGTCAACCGTATTCACATGGCAATAAAAAGCCTTCTATTACCATTTGGGAAAAACATGTTGGAAGTGACACATCTAACTTGTTTGGTTAACATAACCATTTATATACCTTAATTTTATGTTAAGGGCAAAAATATTAATAAGATACTAATATTCTATGCTCTTTTCCGTTTCTACTGTGCTTTGCTTCTGGATTATGTAGGACAATATGCTACATAATCCAGAAGCAAAAACAGGACATCATTTTGTATGCTAAAAACAGGACATCATTCTGGTTATGTATGCTAAAAACAGGACATCATTTTGTTCCTTGATTACGAGATAGTTGAATTAAAGTGCATCATCATATATTTTCTGCACTTGGGTTGTACAAACACAGAGGAATCAAGCAGTCAAGACTCAAGATACATCTAAGCTTCAATTCTCAGAGGACGAAGGAAAATGCAGTATCAATTACCTGCCACAAGAACCGCAGAAACGTAGGGTTTGGAGATGATTGCTTGCTCTGTCACCGATTACCAACACCAATGAATCCTACAGAAACATAAAAGAAAGAAACAAGTAACGTTATTGCAATATGACTAAGACGGGGAGGATCCGGCAATAATGTGGGCATGCATTGGTGGATCCGGACATACTGTGGGTCGGGGACGAAGACAAATCAACCATACAGAGCCAATAAAATGAAAGACTTACCCGTTCCCGGAGCTCCTAACGTCTGCTGTACTCGAGATCCGAACAGATCCGGAGGGAAGAGCAGTCGGGGATGAAGACCAGTCGGGGAGAGGCGACGTCTTCGGCACGCAGAAGAGATCTGGAGGGAGGAACCAGTCGGGGACGAAGACCAGTCGGGGACGAAGACCAGTCGGAGACGAAGACGATCAACAGTCGGGGAGAGGCGACGTCTTCGGCACGCAGAGACGCGAGAAGAGATCTGGCGGGAGGAACCAGTCGGGGACGAAGACCAGTCGGAGACGTTTCGTCGAACAACAGTCGGGGGAGAGCTCGTGGGCAAATGGGTCAGACGAAGAATGAAGAGCCGGAGGCAGAGTCAGACAGACGCCAGTCCGACGGTTTGGAGATAGACAGAAATTAATGTAGCTGTCTGTCGGTGGCAGGTGACAAAATCGGCGGCGACAGTAACCAAACACGTTGGAGTGACATGATTTTAATGTCCTGTCCACTGTCCCCACTCACGGGGACAGTAACCAAACGTAGGGTAAGAGCACAATTTAGGAGATTCATGAAGACTATGATAAGATTCGAGGATAAGCAAAGTCATGGAGACCAAACCTTGGTTTTCAAACTTTCAAAAACTAGGGAAGTAACAGTACTATTGATGTATAAGGATGACATCATAGTCACTGAAAATGATAAAGAAGAAATGCTAGTGTTAAAGGAAAAGTTATTAGAAGATTTTGATATCAAGGAGCTGCGAAATTTGAAATATTTTCTAAAAATTGAGGTCGCATATTCAAGGAAAGGATATTCATCTCATAACAAAAATATATGTTGGATTTGTTGAAAGAAACAGGAAGATTAGGGTGCAAACCAGCAGCTACTCCAATTAAGTTCAATCATGGATTGAGTGATATTCCATATGATCAAGCAGTAGATAAAGGAGCTCATCAAAGGTTAGGTAGAGAATTAATATATTTAACACATACAGGACCAAACATTGCCTTTGCAGTACGTGTAATAAGCCAATTTATTCAGAACCCTAAAGAAGTACACTTCAAAGCTGTACACATAATTCTACAGTATCTAAAAAGTAGTCTAGGAAGTGCAATTTTATTTAAAAGACAAGAAAAGATTACACTAGAAGCTTACAAAGATGCAGACTATGCAAGTTCTCTAGCGGATAAAAGATCAACCTCAGGTTATTGCATTTGTATGGGAGGAAATTCAGTTTTATGGAAGAGCAAAAAACATGTTGTGCCAAGATCAAGTGCAGGATTAGAATTCAGATCGATGACTTTAGGGATCTGTGAGTTGCTTTGGTTGAAAATAGTTATTGATGATTTAAAATTAAATGGGAAGTTCCAATAAAATTATACTATGATAATAAGTCCACAATCCACATCGCACACAATCCTATTCTGCATGATAGAACTAAACATATAGAAGTTGACAAATATTTTATAAAATAGAAATTAGACAATGGCATAATATGCATACCCCTTCATCTTATCAAAGAAACAAATAGTTGATATGTTAACAAAAGGATTGTCTTTGAAGACTTTATTAGCAAGTTGGGAATGAAAGTCTCATTCACTAACTTGAGGGCAAATGTCCATATTATGCACAGGAAATAATTATTTAGGACTTTACGGGACAAGATTATTAATTAGCTGTATATTTATATATATATATCCTATAAGTAGTTATATGATTGTGTATATCCATAATTTCTAAGATATATTTTAAGGATATATCCTGTATATACTCTTGTAAACTATTCAAGTAAATTAAAAAAATAATTATTCTGCTTTTCAATTACCTCATTTCATCTCCAAATAAATGAATTTTGGACTCCTATAATTAATTTATAGATTAAGTATACTCGTAATAAAGTCGGCTCCTTAAGCATTGTGTATATTTTAAATTCAATTGACCAGCACCAGAACAAAGATTACAATGAATGTTTCTAATGAGCAAATCAAATCGAACAAGTTACCCTTATAATAATTAGTAGTACTACGGTAACATGGAAAGACCAGACAAGGGGAGAGGAAAGAGCGCTCTTCTGAAACACGACAGACACATGAAGGCGGTGGCAAAAGCTTTCTCCTGAAATTTCGTTTGTAACATGTCCTTAACTCGACATTTATACATTCTCGAAGGTTTTGTTGTGCAGCCATCTATAAAGTGAATCATAAATTTCAAGCAGACTTGAGAGTAGATGACGCATAACTGGTTGTCCACTGCAGATAAAACCATTATATCATTCATTTTGCAGTTGATCTCTAATCCATTTGGTTGCAACCCATTTCTCCCCTTTGACAACAGGACAGCTTCCATGAAGTGATGTCTGCAGAAATAATAGTCTTTTTAAGATCAGAATTACAAAGAAGTGAGAATAGAATTTCTGCACTCTGCATGATTTTTTGTTGGCCGTACCTGAACAGCTACTTTCTAAATTTGGGTTTCACTTAGATTCCCATCAATAAAACAACGACAAAGTTTTAAGCCAATAGTAGAACACATAATCTTCTGAAACATTCTAAATTCAAAAGAGACAAAGGATTTGAATTTTTTTACAAGTAGAATGCTAATACTAGAACGTGAGTTGTTCTGTTTGAAGTTTTAGAATCACTAAAGGCAGTTTGTCCAAAAGTTCTCATACAATTTTCTCATGTCACATGAAAAATTGTCAAAACAAAAAATAAGATAGATAAATCAAGAAATTAGTTAAAATTACCCGATCAATTGTACCGTTCGGAAGCAAAGAGTAAAATAATAATCCATCGCCTTGCCTAGGCTTCACTTTTACACCAATACACTTTTTATAATCATACTTGGAAGTAATTTTTGCACCATTCTACAGCAAAATAGCATTTTAAACATTAGTGACTAAAAGCATTAGTCTGGTATAGCGATGAGAGTAAGAAGTGTTGTCATGTACCTCAAAAGGAAACATGGTTTCTCCTCCCTCTTCTACATCAGATAAATACAACAAAAAAGAAGCAATCTGCACAATTGTTATTGCACAAAAGCATCATCAGTTTCAAGAGTATCGCAAGAATAACAAAATTTCCTTAGATCCGCCAGAATTCAAAAAGAAGAAAATGGATAAATGAAAATTGTTTAGTATTAACAGTTCTATGTTACTATGTCACTTATTTCACAAATAGCTTTGCTGCTATAGGAAAAGATCATGTCAAATAGAGGACCAACAGTATAGTGCTAAAAATACTCTCACAGATAGTCCACAACAATAAAAATAACTCCAGAAAAGACTTTCTGCATCATACATGGATGCTAAAATGGATGATAAGAAAGGACCACACAAGATAGAAGAGAACAATATGTTTAATTTGGAGAAAAACTAAATTCCATATTATTACTCCTGCTAGATGCCGATGGCAATGTCACAAAAGTTGCTGCTACAATATTTTTTCCTAACATCAGAGGAAATATAATTCCACAATACTAATATTCTCAGCCTCATAACAATTATGTGAAGTTCATTTTCATTTTTTAAAGATTGGCTTGAACCATCAACATGGAAACTAAGGTAACCAAATCATAACTTTTTTATGTGAAAGAAATGGAAAAGAGCTCCATCGTTGGTCCTTTATTTCATAAAATGACAACGAACATACAAGTAGTACTATATTATAGATTCACATCTAAATCCAGAATGCTGATGCGCAGAAAAGCTGAAATCTAGATATTTATCTGAATGAAGAAAACAAGTTCTAAGCCAAAGGACAAAAAGAGGGGGAATGAAAGCCTTACATTAAAATGCATATGGTTCCATGTAAGTATTACTTAAGGCACCAAATTTCCTCAGTGTTCAAATTCACCATTCCCACAGAGAAGTATATACGCCAAACATGGATTAAAAACAAAGTAAATATTCAGGAAAAGACAAAGATGCTTGTTGCTCACCCTTTGACTCGTTTGTGGACCATATTCAGCTGGGTTAAATGAATCGTAATGTGAATCATACTTCTGTCCAATTTCATAGCGCAAAATATTGAATGACTGCAAAATGTGATATCAATCACAAAATGGATAATACTACTGGGGATTCGAACAGAAAAATCTCTAAACTACGCATTAACTAGTCAAGTAATGAAGTTAAATCATACTGTTAAATTTTTCTTTCTAGAAGCCAACCACTCCAAAACAATACAGAGAACAAACATGGCTCAATGAGCTTGGACAGTGAGCCGAAAAAAGAAAAGAGATTAAAACCCACAAGCAGACGATATGAAAAGCATCAAACTTTTTATTCAAGTTACTGTAAGCAAATAGACATAGAAGACCACATGATGCTATGCTGATAAATTCCTGGAAATGTTAAAGGCAGAATTTAAAGCCAGTCTCTAATCTTTTGCAAAGTGTTATATAATTTGATTTCATATACTATTTTCGAGAAACAAATACAAGCAAGGGTACAGGAGAAATGGATGCTGTAATACAAATATACGTTGCAGGTTGGTGATGGATGGCATTGTGATAGCAAAGTCAACAAACATATCTGTTCAAACTCCCTATCAATTTACACAATTAACTCTTGATACAAATACAAACTGCATAAAACAACCGAATGTATCAGAAGATAATTACCTCTCCATGGGACCTTGGGATCATCGTGGCTTTTGAAATTTTGTGCTCGATCAACTCCAGAACTCCACTTTTATCTTCTGAAGCACTAAGAAATGTACCTGAACTGTTGGAAAGAGTGTTAGCATCATGGGAACAAGCGATCCATTTAGAAATATGAGATTAAATGCATTCTGAACAACTGATGACTGGAACTGAAAAGAGATACCTTGTTCTTGTCCCCTTAGTGCTGTCAACAGTCTCTCCCTTCCGCAAAGCTAGAGCAGAGGGTCTTAGCCGCAACTTTGCCATATCAATTATGGCTTTGCATTGATCTGGAGTCGCAAATCCTGGAAAATAAAGAGCTCTTGGTTTCCAGCTCAAAACCTACAAACAATAAAAGAGAAACAGTAATCAGCAGTGACGTTTGAATTTTATCAGAATTGCAATCCAATCATTCTTTCAGCAGCAAAAGACTGATTTTTTACTTAGATGACACTTTCCATCTTTCTATGGATCAAATCTATTTTCGATGGTCAATTAGTAATACGCCACCAATGCGCCTTTTACACTGAACTTAGTAATCTCACTTTCCACGAGTACCCTTTAATCAGTGCACTTTCTATTTATCTTTCAATCCTAGCATAGCGCACAATCCAATCTACTACGTTCATTCTTATATTCAACCAATCGATCCAAAGTCTAAATAAAAATTCTATATAACTAATTATGACTCTGATTGCAAAAAAAAAAAAAAACCTGGAATGGAATTGATTCAATAGAAGCTTCTCCGGTAACGCCATGCGGCATCGGACGGTGCTCCTTCGCCGACACGGACTCACTCTCCAACATTTCAAGCCTCCTCAGCCTTGGTCTTATAACAGGCGCATCCTAGAATGCACACGATTAATCAAACAGCAAACCCCAAATCGCACACATAAGCATATGATTGAAAATACCTGAGACAAGAGAGTCGAGGCGTAGAAGCCAGCAAGGAAGAAAAGAGAACACAAGGCCAAAACCACCGGTAACCCAAGTTTTGACCTGGAACGCTTCGTTTTGGTTTTCATTTACTGGGTTTCGTTTGTTTGCTTCCTTCTTTCCTTATGGCGGATCCTGGTTGTAATTTGGGATATGATAATTGAGGTTGTGGTTTCTTTATTGTCTCCTTTTGGGGTTGCTACGACGAACAGGCGGTGGCTGAGACGAGTTGACGGTGGTTTTATGGTTTAAATTTTCCTTGATTTCGTAGGTAGTTTTGGTGTTTCTGTCTGGATTAGGAATCCATTGAATCTGAAAGCGCCAGCTGTGTATATGATATTTGACATCCAACAGACCATTTATAACTGAAGCATGTTTTAATTTACGTGTCAATTTTTCATTTCAATTTTCAAATCAAATCAAAAACTCCACTTTATCTTTAAAAAGGATCGAAAACCCGAAATGAAGTCACAAGTTGGAGTGATCCGAAGCTTGAAGATAGCTAGCTCGAGCGCAAGCCCAATCCAAGTATACATATTTTCTCTCTCTCTCTCTTATTCTCCATCATCCTCTCTTTAACTGCTCCAGTGCTCCCTTATCTTCCCTCGGCCGTCTATTGTCTTCCCCCTTTCTCTCTCTCATATCAATGCACTCTCTACTCTTTTCTCACGGCAAGCTCATGTTCCAAAGCGACCTCGATATAGCCTGGTCTTTATTTCCAAGCACCTCAACCTACTATTCAAATCTGGATTGCTTCACCAATTCCATGCCATTGTTCTTTCGCAACCGCGCCTAGATTCTAAGGAGGAGGAACTGATCTGTTTTTGTTCGGTACCTTCTCACAAGGCTATCATCTCGAAAGGAAACCTTTGTAACTTTTCTTCTTTAGATTCTCGACGATGATGAGAAATCTACCAGATTGGGTGAAAATTACGATTTTTGATCGGTTTGCTTGATTATAACAGCAGCCTGCTAAATTTTTAATACGGAAGAAGTGTAGAGTCACTGACAAAAATTAGGCTTTGGTCAACCATTATCCAAATAACTAGAACTAGTTGTTTGGATAGTTGATCCTTACCACTTATAAACCCTTTAACATTTTCATGTCTAGGTAATATAGGACACTCTAACACTTCCCCTCAAGTACAACTGGAGCTGGACATCCAGTTGTCACTTGAAATATACGCAGTAGAAACCGGACCGAGCTGTTGGGACTGAACATCCAGACGGACAACCGGAAAATTAATAATTCGGGCTAAATCTGCTCTGATACTATGTAAAAGAAGATATGATATCAGAGCCATATTGACAAACGTCAAAATGGAAGAAATTTTTGAGATGTCTACCACCACACAAACTGTTACATCGCACTCTCCTGACTTTTCAGCCATAGCTAAAACCCTTAATTTCAATCTGCCCATCAAACTTGATAGGCAAAACTTTGTCAATTGGAGAACCCAAATTCTTGCAGCCATAAGAGCCCTTGAGCTCGAGCACTTCATCAAATCAGCACCTCCTCCTCAGTTCATAACAACAGAAACAGATCAGGAAACTGAAAATGCAGAATACGAACAATGGAGAAGGACAGGTCAACTACTATTATGCTGGCTATTTTCAACTATTGGAGAAGAGGTAATAGGCCAGGTAAATCACTCAAGTTCATCCCATCAAGTCTGGCAAATTTTAGAAAATCTTTATGCTCAAATATCTATGGTTAGAGTTCTTCAACTAAAACATCAGCTCTGATACCATGTAAAAGAAGATATTTTTTGTAGAAGATTTTTCAGCTCACTGTGTGTTATTGCTTAGAATTGTATTTATATACATAGCTCAATGATCTGAGCCATACATTTGTTAAATAGTACAAAATAAATGAAGGGTAGAGATTAAATCAGTTGTAACAAATTGTACTGCCCAGCTGGTCCCTTAACGCCTTATGTTTTGTTTGTATATTGGCAGAGGCACGTGACTTGTGCAGAAATGTTTCTCCCCTTGTTCTCGAATCTTCTTCTCTAACACAACCAACATTTCATTAGTTGTTAATGGTATACGGAAGTTTGTTGTTTTCAGTCCTTTTTTTAGTTTTTAATTATAATTATAATTATAATAAAATAAATTTAATTTCATTATCTTTTTATTTTAGTTATAATATTAAATTTTAATTTAATTATTTTTAATATATCAAATTATACTTTTAAGTTAATTATTTTTATTATGATTAGAAATAAAATGTATAAATATTTATATAATTAAAGAAATTTTAAGTAAAATTTATATAATACAATTTTTATATTTAAATTATTCTAATTAATAAAAGATGCTCATTATATTATAATATTAAAAAATATAATAATGGCATCACTTTAAAAAGAATCATAAATCAATTGGAACTAATATAATTATTCTACATTTGTTTAATAATTTCATTCCGTTTCTAATACATACTTTAAATTTGTGTTGAGGTAATATTATATTTCAATTGAGAATTTATATCTTTATTTATACTTTCTTAATTTGTTCCTCATTTTAACATAACTGTCAAATAATTCATCCCACTTTTAATGCATTCTAATATAATTATGTGTAACAAAATATAAAAACGATATCTTTTTTGTTTCTTCGTACCATAACTTAGCATATTCGAAAGTATATAGAATGTTATTTTTAGAATACCAAAATATCTTTCAATAATGTTTCTTAGTGAAAAATGCTTGTAGTTAAACAATTCTCGTGGACCTTGAGATTTTCCTCTTTTTTAATAATCTCGAAAATAATATCTCTCTTTTTAATATGACGAAAAAATTTCAGGCATATTAGTGTAGCTTAAATCAACCTAATAGAATTCACCTAACATATATTGAACATAATATTAAAAAAATATTTAAAAATTCATAATTATTATATTTATTTAAAATAATGTACTACCATGTGGAGATATAGGAAATTAGTTCATTGAATTTATTATTATTTTAAAAGAATTCAAGAGTCATTTGCAATACTTTCTCATCCAACTATTACAGATGTGAAACACATGTCAAATGAGCCATAACGTATAACATTTTAGGCTAGATAAATTCTTTTAGCCCTATATAGTATTTGTTCATAGATTAGAACATGTGCATCAATAAGTGTACCATTTATTGTTCTTATACAATCCAAAAAAATAAAATTAAAATATTAAAATATTAACCATAAGGACATAATGAAAATAGTAATTAAGTATATGAATATACCTAAAAATATAAAAAGAAATTTGGATTATGTTGCATCTCAACAGGTGTATTGATAAAGGATAATGGAGTAATAATGCATCTCAACAGGTGTATTGATAAAGGATGGTGGAGTAATAATTCTTTTTATAAGACAATTAACTATATATAAGACTTTGCAAAATTACTTCGAAATTTTCCAAGCCAAATGTTAAAAGTGCTCTAAATTGACTTTAGTTATCTCACTATACAATGTAGTCATCAAGAAAATTATTACTTATCCCTCACAGTTGGATGAATTGTTGGCATTTAAGTCTGATAAATCCTTCAACTCAATATATAAGCTTAAGAAGATTGTCTTGCTCATTCTTAAGGTCTCATAAGTCCTTACATGATTCCTATTCAAAAGTTCCAACACTAAATCATAAACCAATAAACTAGAAGTTTTGCATGATTACTTATATAAATGAAAATATTTGTTCTCTTTCCTAGCTAGAGAAATAATTACCTTTATTAGTTCATCATCATAATTTGATTCAAAATCTGATAAGGAAGACATGTATCTACAATACCAATATTAAATAATTAGTAAAATATTTAAACATAAATACTAAAATGACTATAAAAAATGATGACTATTAAACATAAATTTAAGAAGTTTATATCAAACATTAAGTGAAAAAGTTCATATCAAAAGTTCATATAAAACATATATTTAAATTGTTCAAACCATGGAATAGTTTTTAATATAAATGTGTCTAATCCGATGAGACTTTAATATGCAATAACATTAAAATATAACTAAAGAGACATAATCTAACTTCCTTGCATCTCTCGTTGACATAAAGTGAAGCAACATGTTATTTCACTGCTTTTCCATATTGTACATTCTCAGCAACTCAATTCATCTTAGGAATTCAAACATTTGATCATTAAATTAGTGTCTTAATTAATTGATGAAACTCCAAATCCAATTTTTAAAATGGATGTTGTTGCGGCCAATTCTTTTCTCAAGTAAATCATTCTTTATTTTCGATTATTCACCGATTATAATCAAAACCTCTATTAAAATGTTAAGAGTGTGTCTTCTTTGCCTTATTCTTCTTAGGAGATTTTGTTTTTTAGAAATAGAACTTGCAACTTGATCTTTTTTTTCATTATTTAGTCAATCTTTATCAACATCAATTTTATGTTCCTATTATGTACTATTTAATGGTGATTTAGTTAATAGATGTGCATGCAAACCTATTTATAATCTTTTTTTTCTTGAATCTATGAGCCATTTTATGAACCTACAATGATGAAAGTGAAATATAAGAATAAAAATTATATAATATGATATATTAATAAATAAGGACATATTTTATCTTAAATAGATTTTTCTAATATTCATTTGTAGAATTAGCTTCACCATTGAAAGAGTTGTAACAGATCTCTATTTCTTTAAGTAAGTTCATCAAAATTTTTAATCTAGTCTTTAATGCATTATACTTACTCTTCAACTGAATATCAATATACTCTTTATTGAATTTTGTTTGAAGAATGGACCTTATATTCTTTTTATCATATTTAGAAAAGGTAGTAGTTATTTGATTTTCCTTCTTCACTTCTTTAACTATTAATGAGAATAAATACATCTCTATATCATGATTCTATGCTCCAATATTTTCATTTATTTCCACACAATCATTGGAATCGTTTATATTGCTTAAATCTTCCATCACTATAAGTAATTACATATGAGTGACAATAGAAATATATTGGACATAACTTTTAAGTATGCTAAAAAATATTCACTAAAACTATGATAAAATAATATTAGACATAACATTCAAGTATGTTAAAAGAATATGACATACAAACAATGCAACAATTTCAATGTAATAACATGATAATGCATAAAGTATTTAGAGAAGTTAACCTCTTACAAACTCATATTAATAAGTAAAAAAATGTGTAGTCTAGTATCTAATAAAGTATTGCAATATGCTAAATCATTAGAATATCTCATTTAAAAGAAAGTTCAAATCACTTTAGGTAGTGGAGCATAACAGGTTTGTATCTCTTGATTCTAAGCGAAGTTAATTTCCATTTAGGAGGAGAGAAGGAGTAGAATAGCATATAACACAAAGTTGATTGTTCACTATGTTTTTAAAGTAACTAAAGGATAATACGATAATTTACTAAAAATTAATGACAAGAAATTTACTACACGTGAATATTTTGAGTCAAAGCCCTATAAGAAGAAAAAGTGGCCAACCAAAGAGTATCATTTCCTAAATGCATACTTAAACAACTGGAACTATTTAGATAGGCCAGAATATTAAACACATTTCAATTACCAAAGGCTTTATATTTTTATCTCAATAATTAAGTCATTTTTTAACTCTAAAATATCAAGTACCATCACTACAAGAAAAATAGAGGTTAGCAACGGAAATTACCGACGGAATGTGGACAAATTCCGTCGGTAAGCTTATTTA
>JAOTBA010000205.1:30805048-30816702 GCA_025629845.1 Erythroxylum squamatum
TAGTTTTGATATGAAATTTTTGTGAAATTTATATTTAATTTGGGCCCCCCATATCTCCAACCTTGGCTACGTCACTGTGTATATATATATATAAAATTTATTTATTTATATTTATATTGACGGCATGTGGTTGCAGAGCAGCAGAGCAGAAAACAAGATCCGGTCCCGAAAACTACTGCCATTAAATTCCTACACCTAGTTCTACTCATCTGAAAGAATGACCGCAAGTAGTTTGGTTGCAGATACAATATGGAAAAGCATCGAGGCAACTCGTTCAGGTCTGTTTCATTTTTGGTGTTTTTGTTTTTCCTTTTGCTATTAAATTTCTGTCTTAGAACCTACCCACTAGCCTGAAAGCAAAAAGCCGTTTACTCTGTGTTTTGTCGATGACATATATCCTGTCGGCAGTGACGGAGGAGCAACTCTCGGTGTGAGTACCAATGGTGTTGGTATATTGCTTTCTTTTACTGCACAAATTTGGTTTCTTGGTATCGATAGGTTCTGCATAAGGGTGTAAGTGGGTACTTGTTGATTGTTCCACTTTCGCTTTTTTGATTCGTTTTGGTTTTATGTTCAATCATAGCTTGCATTTCTTGTTTGGTAAAAACTTTGAAAGAGCAACAAGGATAGTAGACCAGAAAGGTGTGAAGAGGATCTCTGGTGAGCCTAGTCAACGTTCCATCTTTCAGGTTTTCTTGCCACTCTATTACCATTTATTTCAATTGAGCAATTTTATGTATGGAGTGAGGCCATAAGTTTTGACAGATGAAACTTAATGGTATGTAGTGAGGCTCTCAGTTTGCTTTTGAAGAAACAAATGTGATGTAATTCTTGTTTCCTGCTCATGATGGTGTGGTTAGGTGGTGGGAGAATCACGGAGGAAGGAGGAGTACCTCTGTTTTGCTGACAGCTACTGTGCCTGTTATTCATTCTTTTACGACATTGTGAACAGAGGAGAACAACTTTGTGTAAGATTTCTCCCTTGTTTCAGAATTGCCCTTTCTGCAATATGTGATGACTGGTTCTTTATTTTTATTTGTTCTCTTATAGTGTAAGCATCAATTGGCTGCAAGACTTGCTGCAGCATTGGGACTTTGCGTCGAGATCAAGGTTTCTGACGAGCAATTGACCTTGCTACTTGTTAAACTCTGACATGATACAAACCGAAAAACATAAAATTATACCCTCTAAATCTGAAAGTTTGTGCATTTTCCATTAGGGGTTATCTTTTTAATCCGAGCACATCCTATTAGAAGGACAAGTCAATCAATTACTGTCTTGCAGTTTAAATTTAACATACTTCGAGCTTAATACTAATTTAGCGATAATATTTGATAAATTTTCTATGATTTAAGCTTTTTTTAGCACTATATAATTGTATATACATGAAATTGGCCTCTATTGGATCCAATATGAATTTTGTGGCCTACGTGTTTTCAAATTATAATGCATGCACTTTTCTTGCTCGTATGAAATACCTCGGTCGGCGGTGAGTTTCCTGAAGTCAGTTTTTGTTTCATAATAGAATAGAAACACTGTTTCCTGTTTCTCATTCGATAACTTTAATCTGTCGAACCCATGCTTCTGTGAAGAAGTGACCTCAACTAGGGAACACCAAGCTGGTATAATAGTTGTCAACCAACTATTGTGAACTAGTAGGACAAACAAACGATACCGTTTCAGACAGAATACATATACATGGTTTCCGAAGGATTTTCAAACCCCGTGAATGACCAAAATGAATCTCAAAAGGCTAGGCTGTCAACATTTTTCCTACTTGCTCTTACAATTGTAATGACTTCAGAGAAGGAAAATATACACCCCGTATATACAGTTAGCATTTTGTTTATACACCACCATATATAGTTTCCTCAAGGCTACCATGTCCCTCCGTTGAAAAGACAGCAGACTACTGACTTCAAACGTGATCAACACCGATCCTCATCCCCGTTTTGTACATAATTGACCTACCAACATTACCACGCGAACAGTCAGATTCAACCATATAGAGAGGCAATAACTTGTACTTGCATGCACAAAATACGTCCATCGTAATAATCCAAGGCAATCTGCATGATACACCATAGTTGGCTTAGCTTTTGGGTCACATGTAATAACACCTGATACATGAAATCAAAATTGCAAGTCATTTCTTCAGCGTGAGATTCGACACATGAGGTGCTTAGCGCACGTCTAAAAGAAATTCAGAACATTGGAGATGATATACAAAATGTTAAATTTAGATATAAAGATGCATTACATAAATTCTCATTTCATTAGTTTCATACCTTAACTATTTTGATTAAATTAACTCAGTCTATCGTAGGTTGACAAGTTTGTCCATCTTCTAACAATGGCAATATGATACTACATACCAAATAGAAGACTTATCAATCATACAACGTAAGTAAAGGTACTTAATGCTGACTAAATCAACTGCACATTAAGTCTTATAATAGAAGAGCTTACTGTACTTACTGTAAAGTCATCTCTTCTCTCCAGCCTCTCTTTTGTATCTTGTTAAGTCTACCGGAATTTATAGATGGGGCCACTACTGTCCTTAAGTTGTGATCAGCCTCCAAGAAAAGTAACAAAGCTTTGAAGACGACATTCTAACTCCATGCATGTACTCATATATATCCACATTGTAGGTCCAAAGAGTGAACAATTCACCAAGGTACTTGGCAAGCATTCAATTTCTCAACCACCTTTAATACAGGATTGTTTATGACCATTTCTTTCTTATGCGATCTAATAACCTGCTTTCTTCTTCATTAGCCACGTGTGGATCAAGCTCACGAAGGCTGCTAACAAACATGCGTGCATCATTCTGACAATTATGTTTGCAGTAACCATCTACTATAGAATTGTAGGTGTTCTGATTTGGTTTACACTCATGCTTGATCATGAATCGCACAACATCAATGGCCTCCTCAAACAGCGAATCAGCTGCATAACTTGCGACAAAGGTGTTATATGTGATTACATCAGGAACTAACCCAGAATCCGTCAATTCTGAAAATACCCGTGAAGCCTCTCTCATCCTACCATTCCGACAATAGGCAAAAATAACAGTGTTGTATGAAATTATATCTGGCTTTAGTCCTTTTGCAATAATTTCCCTTAAAACTTCTTCAGATCGTTCAAAAGTTTCTGAGCGGCTGTACATATACATCAAACTATTGTAAGTTGCCAAGCTAGGAGTGAAGCCACTTTCACTCATGAACTTTAAGATCTCATTTGTTTTGGCAGTCATCTGTCTCCTGCCATATATTGAAACCATAGCATTCAGTGTACTTATGTCAGGTGAGAACCCTCTTTGCTTCAATTCCAAGAATGCACGTTCAGTTTCCATTAGCAGGTCACATTTACTATTAACTAAAACAAGGGTCTTCAAAAGTACAGCATGCAGTTTAATTCCACCAGAATATATCTCTTCAGAAAGAGTCTGCATCCGCTCAATCTCTTTCCCATTGGCATAAGCATGAAGCAGAGAAGAATAAGTAAGCTCATTGGGCTTGCAGCGGCCATCATGCATTTCAGCAAGAATTTTCTCTGACTGTTCCCATAAGCCTCCGCGAGCCAAGGCTGCCAAAACAGCATTGTACGTGGAAAGATCCGGTGTAATGCCAGCTTCCAGCAATCTTTTATACACAAGCATGGCCTGGTCAAAAGAACCACACCGACTGTAGGCGCTGATTAAAGTGTTGAAAGTGTCCCTCTCAGGTACAAACCCTGCCCTCTTCATCTCCTTAAAGACTCCAGACACTTCAGAGTCCATCCCATTTTGGCCAAATACTGCCAAAAGTGTGTTCCAAGTAACAATATCAGGTGCACATTGGCATGTTTTAATGTCATCAAAAACCTTCATCATTTCTGCAAACTTTCCCCTGTTGCCATGCATCTTAATCAGAGCATTGAAAGTACAAATATTTGGTTTGCAACCAGCAGCCCTCATTTCCTCAAAGACCTTGACTGCAGAATCATCCTTCCCAGCCTTCTCAAATCCTGACAAGAGAGTAGTATATGTGAAAACATCTGGCATAATCCCAACGTCCACCATTTGGGTCTTAAGCTCCATAGCTTCATCTAATAGGCCATCTCTCGCATATGCTGAAATCAATGAATTGTAAGTCACAACACTTGGAGAAAATCCATTAGCTTCCATTTCCTTCAACACTTCCATGGCCTCTGTAGGCCGCCGAGACTTCCCATAAACGTCCACTAAAGCATTATAGGTAACTTTATCCGGTACAAAACCTGCCAATTTCATCTCTTTAAGAACCATAGCAGCTTCTTCATACAAAGAACCACGCCTGCAACAACTAATCAGCGTGTTATAAGTATATTCATCCGGGGCAATCCCAGCAGCCTTGATTCCATCAACAAGGCTAATAATCTTACTCCAGGGCATACCCATTTTCCCATAAACATTTAAGATTACGTTATAAGTTATCAAAGATGGCTTGCAACCCCCTTCCTCCATCTTCTTAAAAACCATAACAGCCTCCCTATACCTCCCATTGCTAGCACAAGCCGTAATCAAAGATGTGTAAGAATAAACATCAAGCTCAAACCCATCTTTATGTAAACTATTCAACAAAGAAGTCGCAGCCGAAACCTTGCCATCTTTACCAAGGATATTGATAATCACAGACACAACAGAGTTATTCAACCACAACCTCCAGTCGTCTCTATTCCTTACCCACTCAAACACACTCACACCCAAGTCATATTTCTTGTAAAACCCTAAACCCTTTATCACACCTAAGACATCCACACAGAAAGCGTCAACTTTACTTCCATTCAAACATGACTGTCCTTGATGGTACTCAAATAAACGGCTCAAAGCTCCATCAATTTCATTTCTTTCAAAAGATGGGTGAACTAATGCATCAAGAACTAGCTGACCTTGGGAAGAGAGGCGTTGGTTGGACCAGGGTTTGCCACGGTTTAGGTCACGAGCTTTGCCGATACGGGTTCGTGTTCTTGGGATGGAAGACGAATTGATTAGGGGAAGTGGGTCTAAGGGCTTTCGATAATTAGACTTATCAACAACGGGAAAGCCTTGAAGAGGAAGATTAACATTTGGGGGTTGGGATTCAGACGAGGTGAGTGTAGATATAGTGGGCTGCTGCTGTTGCTGTTGGAAATGGTGGGTCTGTATTGAAAACAGAGCTTTTGCAGGTGGTGGGTTTGGCAAGAGCAGTGGAAGAGCAAGTCTCTCAGCCATTATTATCTCACCCACACACACATAAAATCACACTAACAGATAAAATAGACAGTTTTAGTAGCTGACGAAGTGGGGGAAATTGCAGTGAGAAGGATGCGTATGTTGGGGGAGGACTTGGAGGTTTAGGGACGTAAGAGCTCGAGCCAAAGTAGAGATATTTGGGGTTTTAGATCTTCTGGATGGGCTTGGAGGCCTAGCATGAGGACCGATTAATGATTGACTAAGCTTAAGGTCCCACCGTCACCATGGCCCTCCTAGTTCCTAGTCTCCAATACAATGGACTAGCCTGCCTGATCTTGAAGGTAGGCTGCTGGAGTCTCAAGCCCAGCAGCAGCTATGGTACTTTTTAACAACTGATGATAGTAAATTGTCACATAGAACCTGTTACTGAATGAGGGAAAAATTCCTCCCCTCAGGATGATGCAGCTGAATTCCAATATAGTCCATTTATTTTTTCTGCTTCTGAGAAAATGAAAATATAGATTATTAGGTGCATAAGATTTGCCTTTTCCATAGGGGTCCACATTAATAGAAACAATATACTCATTTCCAAGCTGACACGACCAGTGGCAATGCAATGGTCATTAGTTTAAGACTAGCAGGTGGTCAATGCGCAAATGTGCAGTGGAAATTTGCAAACGTACAATGCCCAGTTGTTTTTGAAAATTAAAGAGTATGTATATATAAGTTTTGTTATGAATGGTTAAGATGTGTTAGTGAATATTGTTAAAGTTAAAATTTGGAGGGAAAATTTAGAAATATATGATGTAGGATAGGATATTGTAAAGGGAAAGAGGAAAAAATATAATATGTGAATATTTAAATTGGATTAATAAAAGTAGAAAGGAAAAACTGATAATTCAAACAGATAAAGTAAAATTTGTGTATAATATTTTAGTAAAGAATATGATAACTGCAAAATTTGATATGAATTAAAGTAAATCAATGAAAATTTAAAAAGAAAATTCTGACAAAGGTAGAAAACAACCCGTAGGCATGTGAATTAAAAAGAAATTATTGACTGAGCAAATAGAACGAGAACAATAGATCAACAATATAAGGCATAATAGAGGAGAAACACAGTTTAACAATAGTTATCAGCAAATAGGCAATAGCAAAAAAGACAGTGAAACAGCAACAAGAATAGTTTGTACGTGCATTAGGATTACAATCATCCGAGCACTAAGGATCAGCAAATAGCAAAAAAGACAGGGAAACAATAGCAAAAGGAGTTTGAAAGTGCATTAGGATTACATGCATCTGAGATATAATAAACTTTGAGAATTATGTTGTCAATTAGTAATCCTTAGTTATGGAATAGAATATCGTAAATGTTTGGAATTCGATCAATGAAGTATTCAATGTTGATTGTGAAAGCTGCATGTTTCATAGCTACAATTTATGGAAGAGTGGGCTTGACGTAGCACATAAGAAGTTTGCCGTGCAAATTTTGCAAGTAAACTAAAGATATGTTCTCTAGACCCTTTAAGAAGAAGGGTTATATCCCTTTAACTATATATCTCAGGACTTATAAGATCAGCAACTACATCGATGTCAAGGTTAATGGCAACGTTCAAAAGGGCATGTCTCACAAGTTCTACCATGACCGCACTTGTCACGTCTGGACTGTCACCAAGTGAGCTATTGGTGTCAAGATCAATAAATAGTTAATTTACTATTCGCTTTACTTGTTTCGAAGTTGCTAAAAATGATACTGACGTAAACTAGAATTCGGGTTTTCTTGGACTCAAAAGGTGGAACACTCATTCTAGGTGCTCCCATATTTCGGCTCGATATTGTGTGAGGGAGGTAAATTACGGTCTGATCCTAGCCAGCTTCTCGAAAAGGCGGCCCAGTACTCGGTGCGCACAAGGAATCACCACATTGGATGAACTCCCACACTGCCACTGCCGAGACTCGAACCCAAGACCTTAGACTCACTTTCCTTCCTGATGATCAACTGGGCTACCCGCGCGGGCTTTCTATTACGAGTTTTGTGTGCTTTATATATTTTTGACTACTTACGTGTTTTTTGTTTGTGTTGCGAGTTTTGGACTTTTTTATCTATAATAGAGCCTTTAATTGTACGTGAAAGTAGTGGATTAACCTTTAAGGCTTCTGCAAAGTTTCCTTCCACCTCGTAAATTCGACATTTTGCTTCTTAGTTAATTCTTTTGAATTCGTCATCAAAAAGTTTTTGCTATCTTCCATTTTCAATAATGAGCTTGTCAACTTATATTTCAAGCTTTCAAGACGAACTTTTATAATCAAATTCTTCCTTTATTTTTAATATATTCTGAACCTTCATATCCTGTAGAAAAATGATGTTGCAAAATAACCACAAGCTGGTTAATCTTATAACCTGTACATAGACAACAAGAAACTGTAGAAATAGTAATCTTATTGCATATTATAAAAATCATCAAGTAACAGGATGCAAGGAAAATTAGTAACTGAATTCAGGCAGCTGAAGATTTATACGTATAAAGGTTTGGATGTTAAAGGAATTGGAATTATTAAAGGTACTATAGATGATCTAGATAATTTAAACTCTCACTCTTTGTCCAAACAATATAATATAGTACTACAGGTCTCTCCTTTGTGACGTGGTGAAGGGCCTATAGTCAGAAGTAATGAAGTTTTTGCTGAACCTGAAATATGATAAAAAGCTAAAGCCATTAAGTGTAAAACATAAACTTGTAATAGTGCTTATTATACCTTCATCTATACACTTCAACATCTCAAAGTCCCATGAAAGGCATCTCACCTCTAAATGAATCTTTAAGAAATCTTGTAAGTTTTGAATCACGAACTGGAACATGAGGACTGTTCTCTGCCAGCGCATTTATGCACTTCCCTAGTGCACTAAGTGATAGATTTATTGACTTTTCTTCCTCTAACATATGTAATGGTAACTCCTAAAGAACCATGAAAGCTAGGAGTGCCAAAAGTCGTGTCGAGTGCTCATATTTCTACACATGTGGAGCAAAGAATTTGAAGCATAAATGAAAAAATATGTAAATAATTGAGATTGTATTACAAACACAGTGAATGCTATCCCTTTTCATAAGGAAAAAGGTCACAAATATCAAAGATAAGCTATACAAAGACCAATATAAACTTGATATACATCCAATACCAACTTGACTTGTGAATGTGTTCTGAACCTACAAGATACTTGCTTCTCTGAACAAGTGGCCCCAAAGGTTTCACCAAGTGAGGGGTTCACAATGCCATTTGAAGCAACATCTTCTGGCCCCAAAATTGACCTCTTAACATGAATTTGCAGTAGTACATGTCATTATAAGTGAGACTTCCAAAGGGAAAAAAGACATGTTACCAAATAGAGTGAGAGATAGCAGAAAGTTAAGAGTTGTGCGAGCTGGAGAAACATCACTAATTTTAGGGTCTTACATAATGGGGAATATTATCATTTGTAGGATCAAGCAGGTCTTGGATAGTCTCCATGTAAAGCTAGAATATTTCACAAAACCATTAACATTAGGAAAGAGATAAGAAAGAAACCAAAGAATGTGGTGGCAGAAGTGTATGTGTGGATTAGACTCAGAAAATTCCATTTGGCTAGTTGCTAAAAGTCAATACCAAAACAAAAATGAAAGACGATACAATCAACTTTTAAGCACTAGAGCCAAACAAACTGCAAATATGAGACTGAAACAGGATCGGTCTCTGGACAAACATCAACTAAAATATCCTCCATTGCATAGACCATGATTCCACGAGTTGAAGTATATATCATCATAGCCAAGGTGTCTAAGAGTAAAAGTTTTGCTAATACCGGTTTGACCATAAGCCATAATAGTCCCATTGTAACTATCAAGAACACTCTACAAAATCAACATAATTTACAAGTTAGCTCCTTCGCTATATTACATTGAATCATTCACCGAAGTGCAAATGAAACAGAATAATCAAGACCTTCAGAACAGACTTCGTAACAACTTCTTATACACGCTTCTGCGAGGCAAAATCAGTGAGCACCCCATTGAATTCATAAGTGTCTGCATCTCAATTGTTCTTTCTAAGTTTCAACTGAGGAACAATAACCAAAATGGCATATTATCTAAATCAAAATGTACACATAAATTAATTGTAATAAAAGTCCCAAAAAAGAAAAGAGAAATCAGCGAGTTACTTTGGTTGCAATTCAACACAATCAACGAAATCAGCATTAGCCATTAACTCCTCCGCATTTCGAGGCTAAAGTTTTAGGCATCTCTAAATCGGCACGTACAGTACAACCCACAAATTTTTTTTGCATCGTTATAAAAAAATATTTCTTATATCAGCTAGTGATGTGATTATAGACCTACCATTACTCATTTTCCTCTTTATTGTTCCCTTTAGTGTACGCAATCTCTGTGTCTACCTGGATGAGTCTATTGACTTTATTGCATTCACATCATCTCAATTAAATAAATGAAGCTCAAAGTGTCGTGATTAAGACCATTTGATGTCAGGTATTGCCAATTTCAAAGACCTGAACTGAACGGATGGCTTCTCGCCTCATCCAGGAAGGTGTTAGTCATTTAATTTCAACGTAAAGTTAAATCTCTTGAATGAATGATAACGGAGGCATCCATCTAAGTTAGCAAGGCAACCACACCATCCCCTGCTTAGTATATATATATACTTAATAAGGATTACAGTTGGTTCTTCCAGTAGATAGATTTTATGTAAGAATCATCTACTATTTTCATACACAACATACAGTTGTTTTATACAGATCTCAGGTCCAGTAAACAAGAAGTAACAAAATGGTTCACATAAAATAACCAAGCAGCCATCAATCAAGTATAATCTCTCTTATAGAAATTGATCACATATTTGTTATCATAAATAACCTCACCCACCATCTTAAGTTATGTTCAACAAATTCAAAGAATAGCTGAAGTCAATCCAAAAATCTGCAATAGCAGCATACTTGAATATCTGGTGTTCAAAAAGCAAACAAAAACATGCCTGGGCTCTGGACAAAAAATTTCGAAAAACTGGGGAAAAATCATATTGTAAAAGCCAAATACTAACCCTACAAACCTATATTACAAGTAAGAACTCTAAATAATTACAATTAGTGAGTGGATTTGCATGGAGGTTTCTTAACTTTCTAAAGGTTCCCTGTCATCTGGCCCAACTAGTATGATCTGGTATTGCAAGAATCTACAAACATAAAGTAAGTCTTCAATGGTTATAAAATTCGAACACAGGGTCAGGGAAAAAATATATTGTTTATACACATATCCATCAAATATTATCAGGCATGAAAAAATGCATTGGAGCATTAAATTCTTGACTATGGATCAAAAAACTGTAAAACTGTGATTAGTCACTTTATTCCATGCAATTCTGCAATATAATGTATACATAAATAAACTACAAGTTACAGAAAGTTTTTCCGCAATGAGACAAAGTCATAATTAAGCATATTTTGAGGGAGAAAAATTAGAACAATTGAAGTTTTTATCAGTTGAGAATAATAAGAAATAATTGAAGAAAAGCAAACATAAACAAATTCATCAAAATATGGACAAGTCTGAAGAAAATTATGAGAGGAGCATCTAAATTGCAATCAAAAGCAAACATCCTTGCGAGCATAACAACTGCATTTCTGTCTCTCTTAGATTCAAAGGCTCAGGTAAAGGAAACACCTTTCTTTGCTTGCTAGAACAATGCCTGAGCTGCAGCATTGCCACCGCCTCTAATTCCACACAATTAAAGCATGAGATAAGAATGTCAAACGTAGTTACTAAAAATGTTAATCCAACATCAAAACAACCTTTATAAAGAGGAAAAGTTTTCCCAATCCAACATACCCGCATCGAAGTGGAGTAGTACTCCTTAATGATAGTAGACCTTCCTTTATGAAGCTTCATCCTCATCTTCCCCACATGAATCACATGAATAGATTCAGATACATGGTCAGCACCATTTATTTGGGTAATAACCACTTAAGAAAAATTATAGTTAAAACTAATTATAGAAATCAGGGGATATCTAGACTACAAAACATAGCTAATAGATATTTCAACTCAAATAAAAACTACTATGACTAACATATATGTGAAAATTGAGAAAAATATGAACAGAATCAATGATTTGCCTAAGTAGAACCTATTCCCTAGTCCATCTAGCATGTAGACAAGCTAGAGAGAGTGAGTGACCACCACGATTAGGTACATATAT
This sequence comes from Erythroxylum squamatum, assembly GCA_025629845.1. Classification (NCBI taxonomy): domain Eukaryota; kingdom Viridiplantae; phylum Streptophyta; class Magnoliopsida; order Malpighiales; family Erythroxylaceae; genus Erythroxylum; species Erythroxylum squamatum. The sequence continues at coordinate 30,816,486 of JAOTBA010000205.1, forward strand.
AATACTAGAATTGTTTGAAAATGAACAACTCTCAAGTAAATCAATCTAATGCACAATTAACTAATTTGGAAAATGCTTAAATTGTGCAAGGAACACTTACATTAAATTCAACGTCATGTTTTTGAAGATTCTGAATGAATTAATCTTCTTATATCAAAACAGAGTTTGTACATGATATATATATACACACACTGCTATATAGCTAAATAAGGAAACT
>JAOTBA010000205.1:30827780-30847389 GCA_025629845.1 Erythroxylum squamatum
GTCCCCGATGTACGAGCTTCCCCTCAGTCGTTTTTGGAACACCCCCCCCCCCCCCCGTGATTCCTTTTAGTTAGTCTTACTGGGCTTATATTCTTATTCCACTAGCTAGAAATTTTAGCCCTTACCCGGTGATGGGACATTTCTGTGGCCTGTATCTTGCGACTTGTGTTACTTATATGCATACATTCTGTTGCATTCTTTCAGGAGATTTTTGAGGTGAGCCTTCTGTGTTTTTAAAGGGGGAGTGGTACTTTGTTAGTAGCTGCTTATTTCTCTCCTTAATATTTATCTTTTGCTTCCTTTTCCGTACCGCATAAAACTCATAAAAGGACCTACTATTCGTTTCATCATATCAAATAGTAGTTTTAATGCATTCTGTTCTTACTTAGAGGAATAAGGTGAACTTTATTCCTTAACCCTGAGCGCATCCTAAATATAATCTATTGACTATTTCTCTACACTCTATGGTTTGGCAAAGAGAAATATGATAGCAATCATTATCATACATATTTAGTGCTTCAAGAAAGTTGCAAATGAACCTGCAAAACAATTTCAGAAATAACTAACATTGATGCAAAAGGCAAACGAGAATAGTATATCCCAGTAGTAATGCCTTGTAATGTAGCACAGGTGATATACTTATCGATGTTTAATAGATAGGTAGTACGATATAGCGAGTGTCACGGTAAAACCAAAAGGAACTACAAGAAATTGGAGTTGAGTGATGATTATGGAACACAAAATTCTCATCATCCGTGACAGGAAGAGGCTTGAATCGTTCCTAAAATTTTATAAGCGCTGTGCGAAGTAAAACAATATCCGATAAATTGGCAATATACAAATATGTGAACTTAAAAAGGATATTTTTATTATTAAAATTTAATATTTATACATAAGTGACCCAATTTATAGGTCTAAATACTCAACAAAATATTAAATGATCCTAACATTAACTAATAATATCTTGCAAATATTATTTTGTAAAGTAACTAGATAAACGTCTAAATTATTAAATCAAATATATTTTTAGTAACTTTTGAATTTAATTAACATTAGTGATTTTTTAATAAAAAATTTCTTTTATAGGAATTAACATAATGGTAAATGTAGCACTCTAATGCTACCAACTTATTTATAAAAAACTAATTAAACACATCCAACTATTTACGTTCGTATTTAATTATCAAATAATAATATTATTATTTAATTATTACAACATGTTTAATAGAATTATAAATTTTTTTATAATAAATGAAATTGAATTGAGTAACTTAAATTATTTGATTTAATCATATTATAACTAAACTTATGTGAGCCTCTGCAAGAACACAAATCTAATAATTATTACATGTAGCAAAATATAAAGAAAATTACAATTACGAAAATTAAATTATTTATTAATGTTTAATTATATTTTTATAAATAATAAGTAATTTAAAAATAAAAAAGGAGAAGCAAAAAAAAACACAATATCATTTAATATTATGTTTTGATTTAAAATACTAATATAATATCCACGTTAATGACAAATTACAAATTAATTATACTATGTTCAAATATTTAATAAGTTAAAAATAAATAAAAAATTGAAAACTTTACTTTTAAATTACCACTCAAAACTTAGAAGACATAACCGTTAAATTGTTTTACCACCGATTTTTGAATTGAAATATCTTAGATTCATATGTTAGTGAAAATAAAAAAATAGAGTGTAAGAAATACACTCAAATACTTCAAAAGTATTACACCCAAATGGTTCAAAAATATATTCTAAGATTAAAAGTTAATGCTAAAATACATCCCAAAGTTAAATCAAATGTTATTCACTTATACTTACAAATAGCCACTGCTGTAGCATCGAGCTCTGGAGTTCAGCGGTAAGATGCTGACCTTCTCGTGACCATACAAGGTCAAGGTTCGAATCCGCTTGTAAATACAACAGTGTTAAATATTTGGTGGCAGTATTGACAAAAGCTGGATGCTTATTGATCGGTTCTCGTTATGAAACTAGAGTGAATAATTTTGGTTAATTATAAAAATTTTAAACTTTATTTAATTTAATAATATTAATTAAAATGAATAAAATATTTTAAAATTTAATTTATTTTAAAATATTCTATCATTAACTATTAATTAATAATATTTATCGATACATATCTTTTTATTATTAAAAAATGTTAAATATTAAAAAATAAAATTTAATATATTAAAACTTTAAATAGACCAGTTTAAAATTACCAGTTCTTGGCTTGGGCAGAAATGTTAGTAAATGGTACAAGAGCATGTAGACTTATTTCTAGCGTTACGTATAAATGTATTTATTTAACCACAAATTCTGAAATTAACCTTGATTTCAAGGTGAAGTATGACATTTCAGGAATTTTATAACGCCAATCCAAAACCTAAAAACTTAAGGAAAAGGACCAACATTAGCATTCCGCTCTCGTCTTCGTAAGCTCGATCGTCTTCTTTCTTAGCTTTTGAAATAAAAGAATTCTTATGAGTTGTAAATCATCGAGAAAAGAGATCTAGAGAAATTTCAAAGAAAATCAGATTTCTTTAAAGAACATTGTGATGTATCTTTAAGATCCTCTCAACGCATACTATAATGCTTAAATTTGTCCTACAGTTGCAGAATAGTTCGTATCTTGCTCTATTGTTTGTTATGATTGAATATTCTTTTCTCATGATGTGATCCTGCAGAACAATCTCTTTTGGTAATAAACAATACTAACGTAAAAGAAAATCAAGTATGCCTTGTGGTCTTTCTTAAGAACAAATTTGTAATACTAGTATGTATAACAATGCTAAAAATAACAACCCAGACGGATCTAGAGAGGTTCAATAGTATGTAATCTTACCCTTAACTAGTAGAGAGATTGTTTCCGATAACCCAATTATATATATATATATATATATATAATAAAAGATAAAAATACATATAAATAAAAATATAAAAATGCGTAATAAAATACATAATACAATAAATATAGAACAAGGTAAAGCGTAAAAATAAAAGATAAAATAAATAAATAAATATACAAACAAGAAAGAAGACAAGTTAATAAATAAATTAAACAAGTCATTACAAGAAAATATTTAGGCAAAGTAAGAAAATGTTTAGGCTAACTAACTAAGAGGGAAATACTACATATTAAATGTTTAGGTTAAATACAAGACATAAGACTTGAAGAAAAATATCTCTTTATGTGAGATCCTTTATCCGTATTCTAGTAAGCTAAAGTTTTCTATTGAGAGTCATGTTCTCGGTAAATTCCAATATAGCAATATCATTCTTGAGCACCTCCTCATAATTTTTTAAGTCTTTCTTTTTTCCTCTTACAGTATTTAAGTACAAGCTTCTCGCATCTTCTCACAAGAGCATCATGGTGGTCTCCTCTTAACATGTTTGAACCATCTAAGCCTTATCTCTCTTAATTTTCTACTAATATTAGCTACCTTTAATTTATCTCGTACCATTATATACCTGACCTTGTCTCTTCTAGTAAAGTTGCACATCTAATAGAACATCCCTATCTCTGCTATATATCCTTAGCTTATGACTATATATCTATTTGATAGTCCAACGCTCCGCCTCATAGTGTGTGGTCGATCTAATCGCTAAAACTACCAAATAATTACAACTTACACTATCGTTCATAATGACCAAACATTCTTCCTCAAATAAAATTTAGTAGTTTGAAAAAGTTGCAATCTTATATGGAAGTTGAATATTAATGTATAATATTTTAAATAAAAAAGAATAAAAAATTAATCTCGTGTAATGCACCTTTTATTAACATAATAAACTTAAGCTAACAGTAAAATGTGATGCTCTGACCTCTTTTTAGATACATTCCTTATTTTACACTTTTTTAGGTCAAACTCCTTTGAATTTCTTATTTTGGTTAACAGCTCTTAGTTGGTCTTTTCCTGCTTCTTCCTTTGTTAGGTTCCTTACTTAAAAAAGAAATTCTTATAGAGGTTTCTCCTATCTTTCTCATTAGTAATGACATGGTGGTGTGTGCCTTTTCAAGTTAAGGTCCTCTACAATCACCCTCAAATGTACTTTAAAGCTTTTGCTTTTCTCTTCCGCATCCTTCCTCTTTCAATTGCTTACATCTGAACCTTGCTTCCTCTTTTGCTGCCCTTATAAACTCATCTTCAAATCCACCAGACATGTCTATACTCTATGAAATTTCATCTATACTCGGGCTTCCACTTTCTTTAATAAACTTACATGGGGTCAATTTGATGAGATAACTGTCCTTTAAAAAAATTGAATTTTTTCCCCTTCAAATGACATTAGTATAGTATCTCCCCTATTGAAATTCTTAGAGGCACAATGAAATGACACTCGACTCTCATAAGATACTTTGTAGATGGGTAGCTAGCTTTTTTCCTAATGCAGAGCTGGGTTAACTCCTCTTAAAGGAAATTAGGGTTGGAGGAAGTTTTGATTGACAAAGATGACATGTTTTTCTTCAGGTTCATTAGAAGCTAAAATGATGAGAGTTATGGAAAATTTTTAGTAGACAAGCTCAAGCACCTACACATGCTTAATCTCAACCCTTAAATTCAAGTATTTCTTTGAATAAAATTATTAAGGCACTTACTGCAAATCTTAATAATTTCAATCAGAAAAAGAGCAAGCCTTTATAACTTAAGAAATCAAATCATTCAATTAGCCACCTTTGTTAGTAAATTAGAAGTGCAAGCATTACCAAAATTACCTTCATAAAAGGTGGTGAATCATAAGGTAAATGTGAGTGCAATAACATTAAGAAGTGGGGAGAACATTCAATCCAAATCTTCCTTACCAATAGAGGGAACAAAAACATAAAGAAGGAGATAAGAAAAATGAAGTTCCAACTTAAAATGCAACTAAGGTAAACTCTAATTTTGCTCTACCTATATCATCTAATGCATGTGTATCTCGTTTCCCTTATAGTTTGGCTAAATCTAAAGAAGAGGAATTTAAGAAAGAAATCTTAAAGACCTTCAAAAATTTGGAGATCAAGATAACGCTTCTAAAAGCCATCAAGCAAATTTCAAAATATAAAAAGTTCTTAAAAGAAATATGCACACATAAAAGGAAGTCGAAGGATAAGGATTAAAAAATTTGGGGTAAGAATGAATCAGTTGCGAGGAATAGAAAATTACCAGAATAATGCAAAAATTCAAGTATGTTTACACTTTCATGTGTCATTGGTGATAAGAAAATTGAGCGTGCTATATTAGACATAGGTATATCTATCAATGCCATGTTATACTCCATTTATCGAGCTTTAAGTATGAATTCTTCACAAGAAATTAATGTGATTATTCAGCTAGCTGATCATTCTTATATGCATCCTATTAGTTTATAAAGGATGTTTATATTCAAGTTAATAATTTGGTATTTACAGTGGACTTTTACATCTTGAAAATGGATAAAGATAATGTAGAACATTCAGCTTCAATTTTATTGGAAAGGTCATTTATGAAGAAGGATAAAACAAAATTTGATGTGGATGAGGGTACTGTTTCCAGTGAGTTTGATGGAGAGATAATGGAGATTAATATCTTCTAAGCAATGAAGTACCCTAACAATTTTTAATCTGTTTACCACATAGATATTAAGGATTCAATATGCATGATATTTTTAAAGAATGAATGAACTGATGAAATGAGTGAAGTTGTAGAATTATTATCAACAATGCTAATAAATTAAAAACTTTAAATATTAAAATTATTATAACTTATAAGAAAATGTTGCCTTTTGTTTTGCAGGCTCTGAATATAGAATTGAAGGCCTTACCTGATCATTTAAAGTATGTCTATTTGGGTGAAGGAAAATTACTACTTATAATCATCTTAAAAAGGTTGACTAAAGGGCAAGAGAAAAGGAGAGTAACACATATAAAAGAGTAGAAAACTATGATCTGTTGGATCTTAGCTGATGTAAAAGGTATAAGTCCAGAAATTTGCATATATATAGTTCTTTTAGAAGAGAACACTAAGCCAATAATGGAACCATAAAGGAGACTCAATCCAACAATGAAATATACTGTAATGAAAGATATTCTATAACTTTTAGATGTAGATATAATCTATTTGATCTCGGATAATGAGTAGGTCAGTCTAACTCATATTATGCCAAAGAAAACTATGGTAACAATGATAAGAAATCAAAATGATGGGTTGGTACTAATTAAGGTGCAAAATGGGTGGCAAATGTGCATAGACTTTAGGAATCTTAACTTGGCCATTAGAAACGAACATTTCCCATTAACTTTTGTAAACCAAATGTTAGAAAGACTTGTTGGTAAATCATGTTTTTACTTTTTAGATGGTTTTTTATGTTACTACCAAATAGTCATTGCTTAAGAAGATTAAAAAAAAGATTACCTTTATATGCCTTTCCGGAATGTATACCATTAGGCGAATGCCTTTTGATCTTTGTAATGCTTTAGGTACATTTAAAAAGTGCACAATGAGTATATTTTCTGAGTATATTAAGAATTTGTTTGTGAAAATATGAAATTAAATTAAACCATGAAAGGCAAAGTAAGATAGTTACAAAGCCTTATACAATCCAATCAACCATAGATGAGCAAATCTAAACCATATACAAAGGTGCAATCTTAGCTATTTGATAACTATTGTCATCATAAGTTGATGCTATCTAAGTTCGTATGAAATTTTTCACTGAACAAATTGATGTGTAATTGATGGCAGTGTGTAGATCTTATGGAAAAATCTTTAAAATTCTTTCCATGCTAATGAAAATTATCATATTCCTCTCATCATAGATGGTCGAGGCTAAGTAATATAAGGCAATGTAGAAACACCATCTCTTGACTTCATTAATGTGTGTTATATTTGAACACCATACAATTATTTGTTGCCATTCAATAGGAGGATTTGCAAGAGAACTTTTTTGTAGAATCATCCTTCAATAAGCATTGGTGAAAGTACAACTTAAAAACAAATGAGCTGCATTCTCTAGGTGACTTTACATAGGACACACCAATTAGTGCTTGGTGAAACCTTGTTTAGTTTATCAATAGTGGGTAATCTATTTTTAATGGTTCTATATAATGTTGTAAAAGCTTTAAGAAGTATAAAATTGGACCATACTACATCATGCCATGGAACATAACTGATAGTCTTTTGGAAAAGTTTTCTACACGACATGTTAGTAAAGTTTCCTTTGGTGGAAGGTAGCCACCAGTTTATATCCTCCATATTGTCATGCAAGACTAGGTTGTTAATTTCATTTAATAGGCTAGAAGCAAAAAATCTGGATAATATGTCATTTTTGTGATTTAGAGCCATTGTAACATTTTTATTTTTTATAAATAATGTCTTTTAATGGATACAGATCAGTTACATTTTCCAAAAGACCCCCAACTAGCCATTTATCTGACCAAAAGAATTTATTAACTCCATTACCAACCTTTTAAAACTTGTGCTCCAACTCTGCATTTGATTTTGAAAATGTCTTTTACAATAATGGAAACATTCTCTAATAGGTCTACTTTCCACAAGCTTTTCCTTTTGATGTAGTATTCATTTACCTTTTTTAACCAAAGGGATTATTTATCCTCAATCAATCTCCACAACCTCTTTGTGAGTATATTGAGAATTGCATTAAAGTATTCATGGATGATTTAACTGTTTATAGAGATTCATTTAATGATTGCTTAAATCATTTGGCTAAGTTTCTTGAAAGATGCATTGAAACAAATTTGGTGTTGAATTATGAAAAATGTCATTTTATGATTAACCAAGGCATCACTTGGGATATGTGATTTCATCTAGGGGCATAAAAGTTGATAAGGCAAAAGTGGATTTAATTGTGAACTTACCTTACCCTACAAATGCTAGAGAGGTTTGATCTTTTCTTAGACATGTACGATTTGTAGTTTTATTAAAGATTTCTCCAAGATTGCTAAACCATTGTCAATGTTCTTTGAAAGATGTACCATTGTAAAAGTTGTTGCAAAAAGATGTTCCATTTGAATTTGAGAAAGAATGTTAAGAAGCTTTTGACAAACTCAAAACATTATTGACAAGTGCTATTATTATTCAACAACCAAATGGGATTTACCATTTAAGATCATGTGTCATGCTAGTAACTATGTAGTGGGAGCTATTTTAAGCTAAGGGATTGAGAAACAAAGTCATGTCATCTATTATACTTCAAGAACATTGGATGATGCACAATGTAATTATTCTACAACTGAGAATGAGCTTTTGACAATTATTTTTGCTTTTAAAAAAATTAGAACTTATTTTCTTGACTCTGAGTTATTATGTATTCTAACCATACAATATTGAAATACCTTTTGGCAATAAACTAAGGTTAATATGAAGGATTTTTTAAAAAGATTGATCGAAAGGGAGTGAGGGTTTGTTGAGATAACCCTAACAAGGAAACCCGCTCACGCTTTATAAGGGTTAAATGAATTAACCCTACAGGGTAATACACTCACGTTTTATGGTTCAAGAGTTGGGTTCCGAACTCGGTGCCCAACATGTATGGTATCAAAGCAAGAACAAGGAACCACACTCAAGTATTATGGTATTCGGAAGAGTTGGATTCCGAACTCAAGCGAGATCCAACAATTTTTCTACTTCACGAATTTGATTTAACAATAAGGGATCAAAAAGGAGTAGAAAATTTAATGGTAGACATCTAAGTAGGATAGTAAGGGATAACATTATTTTACCTATTTATGAAACTCTTCCTAATGAGAAATTGTTCCAAATGAAAGGTATGGTTCTGTGGTATGTATGCCTTATTAATTATTTAGTTATTGGAACTTTTCCTAACTATATTAGTAACTCTAAGAGGAAAAAGATAAGCAATGATGCAAAATATTATGTTTGGGATGAACTTTATCTGTGGAATTTCTACTCTAATCAAGTTATTAAATGTTGTGTGCCAAAGGATAAGCATCATTTTATGTTAGCTTTTTGTCACAATTATGCATGTGGTAGTCACTTTGGTCCTAAACAAACTAGTAGAAAGTTTTGGATAGTGGTTTTATTGGGAAATTTTATTTAGAGTTGCTTATATGTTTTGTAAAAGCTATGACTGATGCTAAAGATATGTATGTTATCTCTTATAAATATATTTGATGTACGAGGCCTTGATTTTATGAGCCATTTTTCTTCATCTTATGGTTTTTCTTACATACTCCTAGTAGTTGATTATGTTTCAAAATGGGTGGTAGCAAAAGCCACCAAGACTGATGATTCTATAACTAATGTAGGTTTTATAAAGTTTAATATTTTTAATACATTTGGAGTTTTATGAGCCATTATTAATGATTAGGGGAGCCTTTTTTTGCAATAGAGTAGTGGCTGCTTTGCTTAAAAGGTATAGAGTGCGTCATCAAGTAGCTACTACATATCATCCATAAATTAATGGACAAGCAGAAGTACTGAATAGAGAAAAGAAATCTATTCTAGAAAAGACAATAAATATGGGAAGAAAGGATTGGTGTTTTCGTCTAGATGATGCTCTTTGAGCTATCTGTACAACCTACAAAATATCGATAAGAATGTCTTTTTATTGATAGATTTTTGGTAAAGCTTATCATTTACATGTGGAGATTGAACATAAAGCTTATTGGGCAGTGTGATGTTGCAACATGGATTTGGACAAAGATGGAGAAGCAAAGAAATTACAATTGTAAGAACTAGAGGAATTAAGGTTGGATACTTACAAGAAATCAAGAATTTATAAAAAGAAAATCAAATATGATTTTGAGGAAGCAATTTGAGGTGGGAAAGAATTATTATATAATTCTCGACTAAAGCTTATGTCAGGTATTTTACGTTCTAGATGAATTGGTCCTTTTATTGTCACTACTATATTTACTTATGGTGTAAAGAAATAAGCAGTTTAGATACTGGAAATATATTCAAGGTGATTGGAAATAGATTAAAACTATTTTATAAGGCTATAACAATTTCATGTATGATAGATATTTCCAAAATACATAAAAGATTAAAAATAAAAATTCCCATCGAGTATAACAATGTTAAACAATTGCATTATTTGGGAGCCAACCCAAACATGATGATTTTATTAGTTTCATTTTAATTATTTATAGGTTTAATTTGTTTGTTTTGTGTAGTTATTTTATTGGTGTAAAGGAAAAATAATAATTTTAGGTGAGATCACGCCTTATATAATTCATCTTTCAAGATAAAAGACCAAAAATTTTAGATTGCTAAAATTCATAAGGTGAAACAATGCCTTAGGTAACTCAGGTTGAGGTATCAGTCATTTTAAGTTCTAGAATACTCAAAATTCATAAGCATAATCACGCCTTAGGTAATTCAACTTTCTAAAAAGGAGTCAGTTAAATTCCAAAATACGAACATGCATAAGGTGAGATCACTCCTTGTGGTGCTAATGAACTATTTTACTTTAAAGAATTTATGATTTTTAAAAAATGCAAATAAAAAGACTAAAATTATGATAGAAAATTAAAAAAATAAAACATTGGATTTTTTCTATAGATTCTAAAATTAAAATGATAATAATAAACATAGTAAATAATAATAAATAAAAGTACAAAAACAATACCCTAACTTTGTTTTAATTTTTCAAGTTTCGTTTACATGAGTCACCTATCTCCAACCATACCAATATTTAGCACTCCACCAACAAACAATTTATAAGCAAAGTCTATCAAACCAACCTACTTCATCACACAACACTAGGATCGAAGCGCACTACCCTATAGTTCTAATAGCACCAACGCACAACACCATACACCAAAGAGCTCCAGTCACAACACACTAGGCATTTAACAGCTTCCACTTGCGCTTATGTGTCCAGCTCTACCATCCAATAGTCAAACAACTCACCATCAACAACTAACCACACTAACTTCATCAGAGTCCCACTAGTGAGATAAGCCTCCAATAACATGTATACCATATCAAGTAGCATGCGTTCATACATCATCATCCATCAAGCTTCAAACCAGTCATTGCATTCAGCTCCACAACACACATCCACCATAGCAGGCAGCAGTCAACGTACTAAAGAGCTCCAACAATACATATGCACTTAACATCTAAACACCAACCAATCCACACCATCTTTTTTTTATTATTCACTTTTAACCCATCTCTAAATCCACCTTCACCATAGTACATTATGTTTATGCTTATAACTTAGGGAAGTTTTCTAATCTTTCACTTATCTTATATGATTAATTTTGTTGAATGTGAGCATATTATGCAAACATTAGGGACGATGTATGATTTATGTATGAGGGAGGAATAAATATTTATCTTTATTTAATGATATTTGTGATCTATGCTTGAACTCATGAATATTATGATTCATATATTGATTATTCTTTTTGGTAACCTAAAATTTTCTAATTGTTATTTAGAAATAATCCCTACTTTAGGATACATTTTTTGTTTGAGTTTTAACGCATGAGAGAGACAAGCATGATTAGTATTTTTTATTAAATTACTTAAAGTTTATTATTGGTTTTATTGAATGAAAATGTGCAAGACTTTATGCATGTTGATACCTATGTGAGCTTTTAAGCCTACAGGCAATTCATCACATTTGTGCTCATATACTTTTCTTTATAGTGTGTGTTATCAAACATGGCGTGTTTATACTAGAACTTGCTTTTGAATACACTTTAAGACCACATTTTTAGTGACTTTATGCATAGAGATGATATGAGCACTTAGTTACAACCATTTTTCACTTTAAAAAACGTATATAATTTTTACCCCTAAAGAACCAATTTGAGCTTTAACCTTTCTTTTCTTGCATACTAACCTTGTTACAAGCCATTTTTACCCTTCTTTTTACTAAAGTCCTTAATAATTTTATGCTCCTAAATTGAAGGAATTGTATAAAACTTATTTGCATAGGATTTTGACTATTTCCATAAAAAGTAAATCAGTTGATTCAAGTTGCACTATTTTAATTTTCAATTTTATAGAATGAACAGAATTATAGTGGAAAAAAGAAACCTCCCTTTTGTTATTATTGTTAAAAAATAAAAATGAAAATGAAAAAAATGATCAGATGATTGAATAGGATGTTATTTGAATCATGTGAATTTTGGACTAATCTGAGTTAAAATTGTATGGATAAGTTAGTATGATTTCCTTCAATTTGTTTAACCTAAAAACTTCTTTTTGTCATAGCTTTAATTAAGCCATGTTATAACCCTTATTAAGTACTTTTGATTTATGTATTAAATTCAATTTTGTTAGTGGTGGAGACATGATTCATGGGCAAGCTTATGGAAATAACTTGCTATACTTTAATTTGAGAGCATAATGAACCCCAAAATCTTTAAGTGTATAGAGTGAAATCAATGAGAGTGTGTCAAGTTTTGTTTCATATGGTTTTGATGGAATTGAAGAGATGTTATGTTTTCATTCCAAAAATCTATCATATGAGTGCTTATTCTCTCAGTTGTTATTTTATCTTAAACTTTTATTATGTGTTAGCTTTTGAGATATTTTTGGATAACATGAAAGGAGATGAGAGGTTGTTATGAGAATGATTGATGTATTGAATTGATATATGCTTAAGGACAAGCATGTGTATGGTGTGGAAGAATTTGAAAATTGTGATTTGATTATATTAATTAGACTTATCTCTTTTGTTTTAGATTAATTTTCGTGCTTAATTAATAGAATTAATATTTTTTATTTTAAGAGATGATAAGTGGAGATTGGATTAAATTGGAGTACTGTTTGTCAAAGTCAAGAATTTTGGAAAAAAAATGACAAATTGTTGCAGTAGATCAGGTGAGATTACGTCTAAAGTCATATTCACTCCTAGAGTTTTAGCTCAATTGATAGACTTATTTCTAGCCATATTATGTAGGAACTTGAGATTGTTTAGAAATTAATCTCTGAAATATTGAAAGAAGTTAGTTTTTAGGTAGAAAAAGAAGAGGAGAATGTTACACTCTCTCTCTCCATAATTCCCTTTTGTTTTTATCTATGTTTTTTCTTCATCTTTCTTTTTTTATTTCTATTTTTGTAGTGGAACTAATGCCACGAATGACTAAATCTGAATATTCTAATTCAAAATGATTTAAAACTTTAGTTGTAAGCTTGTGAGGTTTTGTTTTAAACCTAAAATTTTTATTTTAATTCAAGTATTCCTTGTTTTGTGTTTTTTTATTTCAAAAGTAATAAATATTGATTGATCTGACAAATGAACTTGTGTTGATTATTTTGCGTTTATCTACAAATTTAGTGATTCGTAATTGTCTTGAATAATTCGACATAAGTAATAAATATAATATTTATGAATTTGCACATTTAACTTATAAGAAACAGGAAAACTAAATTGAATAGTTATAGTTCTCTCAATATTTAATTTAGGGTTTAGTCTTTTTCATTAAGCTTATTGCTATCATTTAATTGATATGGAATGTTACCATACCCAATCAATTTATGGTAAGTTTGTTTGAATGCTGAGTTTGAACTAATTAATTTAGGAAAAATTGAGAATTATTATGACTATCCTAATAAGTCTCACTATTAACTGCTTGAATTGTAAAAATTATTCTTTTTGGAGCAATGATCAAAGTTATAATTAAATGAGATCCTTTCCTTGAATCAGAGTTAAGTACCATTAAATTTCTCTCTTTAAAATGTACTTTTTTCTTTTGATTCCTTGTTAAATTTAGTTTATTGGTTAATTAATTATAAACCCACATTTTGTTTTATTAATTGAAATTAAAAAAACTAGGTTTTTTAGTTGTTTTGGGATTTGACCTGGTTCCATGAATACTACAAGATTTTAATGAATCAAAATTAATTTCGAGGGCTTCAACAACCCATTCACTTGGACACAAGAAGGTTAAATTTATTAACATAAAAAATAAGATATTCAAAAATAACACTTAATTCAATAACTACCATATTTACTACATATCACTTCCACTTTAAGAAACCTAAAATACAAGCTAACAATGTGTTTTAGGCATCCAAATAAGCTTGGTTCCTTGATTGTTAGGCTTCTTCTTCTTCTTTTCAACCCATATTTTAAGGGTTTGATTGTTATTCTTTGTTTAAGAAAACAACATCTATCAATATGTCCAAGTTCACCATAAAAATGGCATTCTATGTTATATGAGTGATAATGATGCATAAATGCATTACTATATGTGTATGCATAATGAGGAAACTTTCTTTGGATATTAAAGGTGCTAAATGGTTTCCTAGGTAGTGAAATAACCTACCATGATTATGTATATGATGTTTACTATGAACTAAAGCTTGATGTGTGCTTCTTTAAGGCTTAAAAGGGTGTGAGTAAATTTGCATGTTATTATATAAGTTATACCTATTCTTCCTATGATAGTATTGAACTCTATACCTAGGTTGTGAAACATATATAAAAGCTTGATGCTTGTTTTTAGGATTAGTCCTAAGGGATGTGAAATATAGATGCATATGCTTAGAAGTGGATGCTCTATAATCATTTTCACATTAGGCAATGGTTCTTCACTATGTAAATATTTTTATTTAACAAATGTGGTTTTAGAATTCCTTTCATTTTTATATTTATATCCTATTCTATCGCTCCTTTTTTTTAGTAATATCCATGCTTATCATTGGAATTATTTTGAGCTCCTAGTGTGTTTTCTAGTTTTCCACCCTCTTTAGTAAACTTGGACAATGAGTTCTTGAGGGAATCTACTTACTTTTTTAATGTTTCATTCTTATGCCTCATTATGTCTAAGTTATGATTGTCATCAATAATCACATTTTTGGTGCTTTAATGTTATGCAATTCACTTTTTATCTTCTCATTTTTATTCATGCATGCATTTAACTATTTTTATACTTCTTTTATTTTGAAAGATAATTTCTTCCTTTTCTTATCCATGATTTCTAAACTTTTAGCTAATTCATCATATGTCAAATCACTATGACTATCACACAAATTAGGGTTGGATGTTAACTCAACATTGTCCATAGTGATAAAACACATGTGAGCTATCTCTTCTTCTAAATAGTTGTTTACATATTAACTTGTTTCATCCTGAGTTGATACTTTAAGTGCTTCCTCTTTGTTCTTCTACTCCTTCTTATAATTTATTTTGTACTTCTCATTATCTTTGAGCGAAGGACATTATGACTTTATATGATCATGTTTTCTACATTTAAAGCAAATAATGTTAGAGGATTTATGTTTTAAATCACTTTTACTTCCTTGAAGTCTTTTCTTTGGGAGAATTTTGTCTTTAAGAACTTCTTGAATTTTATAGTAATTAAATTAATATCTTTTTCATTGCTTTCACTAGTTGATGTCTCTTCCTTTTCCCTTAATTCTTCCTTTGAGGATTTGAACTCTAAATTTTTTTCTCTGAAAGCATCACTTCTTCTTATGTCTCTTATAACCTTATTTTGTATGTAAGAAAAGACTCAGCAAGCTCCTCCAATGGTAGTGTTGTTAGATCTTTGGCAATTTAGCTTCTTACGTCTTTAAAAGTGACCTAAGTAACTTTCTTACCATGAGCATTAATAATATCAATACATCTAGTATACATGCTAGATATGTTTTAATCATGCTTCCGTCAAAACACTTCATATTGATGTGTTGGCATGGTTACTTTGCTCTCCTTTACTTAATTGGTTCCCTCATATGTAACTTATAAAGTATGCCAAATTTATGAGTCATTTCACACATACAGTCCTTATTGAATTTATTTTTTCCTAATGCACAAAAAAAGATGTGTATGACCCTATTATTTATGTAAACTATTTTGTTATCTTAGTATCCACATTCTTCCTTTAATTTGGGTACCAATTTATTATCTACAATTTTCATAGTAATAAAAGGATTTTTTGCGACTATTTCCCATAGGTTTACACTTTTGGTTATTAAGAAGAATATCGTCCTAGTTTTCCATTAAAGGGAATCATTACCATCAAAGAAAGGTGGTTTATTAATGCTTTGTCTCTTTTGGTTGAATGATGATGCTGATTCTCCTAAATAGTCATTATGATCTTTGCTATAGGATTTCGTTAGAAATGATAGCTTAATAGACTCACTTTAATACTACTTGTTAGTCCCTAATGGCACTCAAGAGAGGAGATGAATTGAGTGCTTAAAAAATTAACAACAATTAATATGCATACATACATATATATATGAATAAATGGATTGCTTAAGATAAACTAATTAAATAGTTTAATAATAACTTAAAGAGGATAAGGAAATTTTACTATAGTTTTTCTTTTAAGGCAAATAATAAACTTTATATAATCTTTCTCGATAAAAGGAACCCTTTTATAATATTCCTCCAAGGTGAAAAGGAACTTCAACCTCACTTTGATAACTCCTAAGTACAATAATATAATTTCCTAAACAAATCTTGCAACTCAAAATAACTCATTTTATTACTTGATAACTCTAAAGAGACTCACTCATACAAATATGAAATAATGATGCTCAAATGAATAAAAATACCTAAAAATGTGTTTAAAATACACCTAAATGCTTCTTAATACTAAAACCAATGAGAAAACACCCATTCATAGTGTTTTAGGATCCTTCCTAGTTGTTGGAGCCAAGAACTAGTCGTTATAACGACTACTTGTAGTATATTGGTTACCCAATATAGCATATTGGCCAACCAATATGCATTAAAAACACCATATTCATGAGTTGTTGGGATATTGATTGACTAGTAGGTATATTAGTTAACCAATATGGCATATTGGTCTACCAATATATCAATCAATGTTACAACAAACTCACGTTATGTCAAATTTAGCAACTTTTTCCTATATTGGTCAACCACTAACCCATATAAGTTAACCAATCACCCTAAAAACATAATTTTAACAAATTTAAATGTTCAAAACCAATTTGTTTAATACAATTATAATTTAAACATTTCCTAAAATATTTCCTAAAGAGTGTTCGTAAGATCAAAAGGTTTTTAATTAAAATCAAAAGTTTTAATGCATCTTGACGAATGTAAAGACATATGCAATAAAGTGAAATGAGATGTTAATGTAAAGTGAGCCTTTTAGAACATCAAAGTGATTAAATGAAATTACAATTAATATTACAAACTAAAGACTGACTTTGTTAAGCCTTGATCTTCTTTTGTTCTTGGTTTGATTTTTGTTTCAGTTGTTGTAAACTCCAACTTCTCTTTATAAACTTTATAAGCTATCTTCTTGAGTTTATGACTTTGTTTTGTTCTTATGTTGCTTTTTATTAAAGTAATAAACTCATTGATAATAATTATGTTTTATTATCATTAAAACATCGATTGGAACCTCTCTTGGTTCAATATACTTGTTAGTCCCTAGTGGCACCCAAAAAGGGGTGAATTGGGTGTCTATAAAATTCAACAATTTTTATAACCAACATACTCAATTAATAATAGGTATTATAAAAGAAGGATGAGGAAACTACATAGTATAACAAACTAATTTATAGTGGTTCAATAAATAACCCTTGTCTACGTCCACTTGCAAGACTCTTCTTAAAATTCCGTTATAGTTCATCTTTCAAG
Source organism: Erythroxylum squamatum (assembly GCA_025629845.1). Taxonomy (NCBI): domain Eukaryota; kingdom Viridiplantae; phylum Streptophyta; class Magnoliopsida; order Malpighiales; family Erythroxylaceae; genus Erythroxylum; species Erythroxylum squamatum. The sequence continues at coordinate 30,845,326 of JAOTBA010000205.1, forward strand.
GTGAAAAATAACTATTGTACAATCTTTTTTGGCAAAGAGAAACCCTTTTATAACCTTTTTCTTAGGTGAAGAGGAAACTTAATCACACTTAGATCACCCTAAGTACAATAATATAATGCTCTAACCAAATATTATAACTTAAAATACCTCACTTTGTCACTTGATAACTCCAATGGAGCTTACTCAAATGAATGAAAACACTTAAAAAATGTGTGTAAAATACACCCAAATACTTCTTGATACTAAAACTAATGTGAAAACACCTATTTATAGTGTTTTGAGACCTTTATTAATTGTTAAAGCAAAAAACTAGGTGTTGCAATGACTATTTACAAAGCATTATTGTGCATTGAATGCATAAATTCACTAATCTTTAAGAGACTAGTAAATCAGTAACACACATTGGCGACCAATACGACACATTATTCGATCAATACGTTGGCTAATGCTACAACAAACTCTCAATATATCAAATTTAACAACTTTAACTTATATTAGCTCACCACCAATCCATATAGGTCGACTAATCACCCTTAAAATATTATTGTAACAACTTCAAATGCTCCAAACTAATTAGTTTAAGACAATTATAATTTAAACACTTCCCAAAATGTTCACTAAAAGTGTTTGAAAGATTAAGAGATTTTTTTAATTAAAATCAAAATCTTTAATGGTTCTTAACGAATGTAAGGACTCATGCAATGAAGTGAAATGAAATATTCAATAATGGTAAGCCCTTTAGAACATCAAATTAACAAATTGAGATTACAAATAATAACACAAAGTGTAAAGTTAGCTTCATAAGCCTTAATCTTCTTTTTTTTTATTGGTTTGGTGTTCATTTTAATGATTGTAAACTTCAACTTCTTTTTGTTAACTTCATAAACTCTCTTCTTGAGTTTATATCTTTATTTTGTTCTTATATTGTGTTTTATCAAAACAATAAACTAATTACTAGTAGTTATATTTTGCCATCAATTGGAACATGCCTTGGTTTAACATCTAGGACTGATCTCACCTAGATCTATATCACAATTATTTTATTATAAAACAAAGAAAATCTACAATAAATGATAAAGAACAAAAGACTAAAGAAAACATCATTATGATTCTTAAATATTTGAAGCTCTTGATAAATCTTAATAAATTTATTTTTTTCCTCCTAAGGTTGCTCTTCTGTTAATCCGAGTTGCTTAAGTTGGCTCTTACTTAATTTTTCACTCAAAAAACTAATATCCTCTTTTAATTTTTTAGCTGCCTTTTCTTTAAAATGTAAAACCCTAATTTTTTTCTCCGATACAACCTTAACATGAGCCTGTGTTAGGCTTTCATGTTGCTAGGTTTTCTTTCTAAAAATTTTATATAACAAATCACCACTAAAACAAGTCAATACACGAGTTCATGTTACTATTATATTGGAGAACATAGGTTGAATATGGTGGGATGTCACAAATGCTTGAAGAAATAGAATGATACTATCTTGAACATAGCCTTAACATGAGTACATATTAGTGTTGTGATAGTAAGGTAAAAAAAACCCTTAAAAATATAATAATGGCATATCGGAACACGAGGAGTAACACATTAATGTTGGTATCATATTACAACTCCTTCTCTTAAAGTCGACCAAAATTGTTTTGAAACGACTCAAATCTTCTCCAAATTCATTTTTTTTTCTTTTGAAGGATTGAAATAAAACTTGAAACAAAATATAAGTCATTTTAACTACTGACTCTAAAAAAAAATCAAAGCACAAGCATATTTCTCTAAAAAATACGCTAAAAATATAATCTATTTAGTACATATCGTTCCTATGCAAGCAAGTCACGTTCTTTTACGGCCTGTTTGGTTCAAGGAATGGAATAGATAATGAATATAATAGTTATTATTAGGAATAGAAAAGATGAGGAATAGAATAGAATAAGTATTAATTTGTTTGGTTCAAGGAATGTAATAAATAAAGAATTTCTATTCCTCTGTTTAGTTTGAAAATATAAACTTGGAATGACAAAAGAATAACTAACAAAAAGACCAAAATATCCTTATTATTATTATTATTATTAT
>JAOTBA010000205.1:30854431-30871326 GCA_025629845.1 Erythroxylum squamatum
TTTATAAACTAATATTTATTTTATATATTTTCAATTATTAAATCAAAATTTATTTGAAATTTATATATTTTAAAATTTTATTTTAAAATTAATTATATTTATTAATAATTATTAAATTAATTATATATATTAAATTAAAATTATGATTATGTCTAATTAAATGTAAAATGGAATGGAATGTGAAAAACAACAATTCTAAAAAAATAATTCAATTATTATTTTACAATTAATTATTATATATAGATAATTATTATATATAGAAATAATTAAAATATGACAAAGATATATATAAACTAAAATGGATAAGATATAAACAGAAAAAATTAAATTAAATAATATACAATTTTACAATATGACAATAGACTAATTTGTAATTTTTTAAAAAATTCTGGGACTATTTTATAAATTTAAAAAATTATCCGAAATAGTACTCGATATTAATAATACCGGTACAGTACCGTACCAGAACCTAATCCGACATCAAATCCAGTACGGCATTCATAACATTGCTAATATCTGGTTGGATTTTAAACATCAGCCCGTAGTCCTACCCTTAAATATCTAAATTTTCATTTTCACCTCAAATTTATTACTGTTATCAACAAATGTCCTTGCAACTTGTCCACTTTTACGACCACATCCCTCTTCCTTCTTTGTTTAGTCCTTCTGACCCTCTCCAAAAGTCGAAGCTATGAAGGGAACAGCTCTTCTTCGCTCTACTTCTCTCGCTTCTCGAAGCTTCTTCTCTTGCCCTTTATCTTCCTTTTCTCACACTCCATGCCTCCGCCGACCGCTTAATGTCGCGGCTCTGTCCCGCCGCAGCCTCCGTCGCTGGCGGTCACTTCCAGCCTCCACCACCTACTCCTCCTCGTCGCTTCGAGTCAATAGACATTTCTCTTCTCTCTCCACTCGCGCCGTCGCTTCTCCACCAGCTCAATCTTCTCCAGGTCACCCTAATCACACACTGTTATTGTTTCTGCTTAGTTTTTATGTCCTGTTTAACCAACTCCTTGTTGTTGTTCTTTCCAACTGAGATAAGTTGAAAGATCACTGGAAGAAGTTGAAGAAGAGTGTATCGTATTTCGTGTGATAGCTAAATTTTTTCTTCTGATGAGATCAGTTTAAAAAAATGAAGTAAGGAGGAGAATTTGTTAAACTGTGTATTTATTAGTTTAGTTTTGTGGAAGCAGATGTTTTTAATAGTTTACCAGATGGTGTGGCTGAGAAATTTGGATTTGAGAAGGTATCAGAGGAGTTCATTGCCGAATGCAAATCAAAAGCAGTGCTTTTCAAGCACAAGAAGACCGGGGCAGAAGTTATGTCCGTCTCAAATGATGATGAGAATAAAGTATTCGGCATTGTTTTTCGCACTCCGCCGTAAGTGTATATACATAGATATACAGATAGATAGATACATAGATAGATTCATTCGATGCAATTGGGAATGGATGTCCTAGTAAAGAATTGCTCTAATTGGTAGCGTTGCAATGCAGGAAGGATTCTACAGGGATTCCACATATTTTGGAACACAGTGTACTTTGCGGTTCGAGGAAGTATCCTCTGAAAGAACCATTTGTTGAGTTATTGAAAGGGAGCTTGAATACTTTTTTGAATGCATTCACATATCCCGATAGGACATGTTACCCTGTTGCTTCAACGAATACTAAGGTGTGGTAGTAGCTTACATTGTTAAATGGTGCTGATAGTTTTGAGTGAGGCGTTATTTTTACTACTGTTCTGACATTGTACGGGTAAATTATTCTGTGAATAGGACTTCTATAATCTGGTTGATGTATACCTTGATGCTGTATTCTTCCCTAAATGTGTGGAGGACTATCAGACTTTTCAACAGGAGGGTTGGCATTTTGAGCTTGACAACCCTTCAGATGAAATTACTTATAAAGGTTTCCTTCTGACCCCCTGTCAAACTTATACACCAATGCCCTCTTTACTTTTGGGAGGCCTAGTTTTCTGGCCATGTTAAGCTATCAAGTACAGTTGAAAACATATAGACCTTCCTTCTTTGATGGTTTCATGTATTTCAGGTGTTGTTTTTAATGAGATGAAGGGTGTCTATTCCCAGCCAGATAATATATTAGCCCGGATCTCTCAACAGGCAAACTCCTCTCTCTATCTCTTTCTCTCTCTCGCTCTAATCTATGCTCATGCATGCGTGTTTCTAGGTTGTATACATCTATGGTTAAATGGCACATGTCAGTTGTCATGAATTTCTTCATTTCCTGGTATTTATTTGGTTATAATCAATAGTGGTAAATTTTGCATTTAACTCTTTTTGTAGGCTATGTTTCCAGAAAATACATATGGTGTTGACAGTGGAGGTGATCCTAAAGTTATTCCGAGCTTGACATTTGAGCAGTTTAAGGTCAGCTTTTTGCATTAATATCAGTCTTGTGGCAGCTTACTGGTTAAATTATTGGATACATGGGAGGTGGAGGTTAAATAAAACCAATTGATTGATGCATTTGAGATTATTTTCTTGTATTTTGACCCAAATTAGTGGGCGTGCTATGAAGTCCTGAAGGACTTTGATGGTTCCTTGATGCAAAATTAAAATTAGTTTAGTTGTTCTTAGCTATTAATTTTCTTTGATTAGAAAAGGAATTGAAGTATTTTTATTTTGGACTGCCCTTGTTTATTTACGATTTAAGCCTATTAGGAAATGCTGAGAATATTTATCAGAGTAGGATTTAATTTCTATTAATCTTAAGTTAGAGTCCTTATTAAGTAGGAGTAGGATCAAGAAAAATTCTGCATATAGGACTCAATGTTTCAATTATGAGGGAGAAGATAAAAGTTTTAGGTTATGAATTTGTAAAAATGTCTTAGTTTCTATCTAAAAGTTATTCTTAGATTGAATTAGTGATTCCTGGACACTGGGTGTGAAGCTTAGTTCTTTATAAACCCTAAATGTGATTTCTTGGAGTTTCTAGTGTGAAGCTAGTAAATCTTTATGTAACCTATATTCAATTTGTCTTAACTTCTTGTGTTTTGCCATAAGTTACTGTTACTGTTTCTATTTCAATTTTCATTTAGTATAGCTGTGCTCTATCTATCCTACGTCATACTTACTTTGCACTTCTTTCCTTGAGGTTTTGAAGCTCCAGGTCTTTTATGTGACCTAGGGGCTTAAGGAGAAACTTATTTTGTTGCCATGCTTCTAAGACATAAGATTTTGTACCTGGAATGGAAATCATATGCTATTAAACTTGGAAATGTTATCTTTTACTTCTCTCGCCAAAATATCTACTTTGGATCTGTGTATAGCAGTGAGGAAATTGCTTTTTTGTTGACTTTAATTATGAGAACTTGTTAAGTGACAATATCATTTATGAATGAAGTGATAAATGCCAATTTAATCTTCTTTCGTTACTCGAATTTGCAGGAGTTTCACAGCAAATATTATCATCCTAGCAATGCCCGGATATGGTTTTATGGAGATGATGATCCAGCTGGTCGGTTACACATATTGAGTGGTAATGTTACCTCTGTTTACGGAGATATGAGCTAAAGATTGCATTAAAAACCTTTTTTTCCTGTTTTAGTGCATGTTTTTTGTTGCAGAAACTTTTGATGATTTGCCTAAAACAGAACCGATGCTATAACGAGCATGATGTTAGGTTCAGCCTAAAAATATACTCAGAATACTCTATAGGATATTCCCTATTATGACAAGAATATTTTGTAGGATATTCTGACATATACTCTGTTGGATATTCTGACACTCCTCGTCAAACTGGTTTGTAAATGTCTTGCATCTCCAGCTTGGTTACTAGAAAATCAAATTGTTTTTTCAGTAGACCTTTGGTGAGTATGTCAGCCACTTGTTGAGAAGTAGGAATATAAGGAACACAAATTAGTCCACTGTCAATTTTCTCCTTGATAAAGGGTCTATCAACTTCAATATGTTTAGTTCGATCATGAAGAATTGGATCATGAGCAATTGAAATGGTAGCTTTGTTATTACAGTAGATTTTCATCAGAAGTGACACAGGGAGCTTCAGGTCTTCTAGCAATTTCTTAATTAACATAGCGTCACAAATCCCATGTGCAAGGGATCTAAATTTTACTTCAGCACTACTTTGTGCCACAACACTTTGCTTCTTGCTTCTCCAAGTTACTAAATTTCCTTCAACAAATGTGTAATATCTAGATGTTGATCGCCTGTCCATCACACTACCAGCCCAGTCAGCATCAGTATAAACTTCCACCTGAAAGTGATCGCGTTTTTTCAACATCAAACCCATTCCAGGCGTCCTTTTTAGGTACTTTAGTATCCTATAGGCAGCTTCAAAGTGTTCACGACCGGGTGCATGCATGAATTGGCTTATCATGCTTACAGTAAATGCTATATCGAGGCGAGTGTGTGACAAATATATGTCTACCCACCAAATGCTGAAATTTCTCCTTTTGAATTACATCCTCAATTTTAGCAAGATTTAGTTTGAGATTTACCTCCATTGGAGTTTCAGCGGCCTCGCAACCTAGAAGACTAGTCTCATCCAATAAATCAAGGATATATTTCCTTTGATTTACAAAGATCCCTTCACGTGATCTTGCAAATTCCATGTCAAGAAAATATTTTAAGGTTCCTAGATCTTTAATCTCAAAGTGTTTAGCTAGCCTTTTCTTTAATCTCGCTAATTCATCAAGATCATCACCTGTTAGTATCATGTCATTGACATATACAATAAGGATTGCTATTTTTCCTTTAACACCATGTTTATAAAAAAGAGTATGATCTGCTTGACTTTGCAGATAACCATATCCTTTTATAGTGTTCCCAAACCATTCAAATCATGCCCTTGGAGATTGTTTGAGACCATATAAAGATTTCTTGAGTCTGCAAACTTTGTTTTGACTTACAAATTCTTCAAAACTAGGAGGTAGGCTCAGAAAGACTTCCTCTTCCAAATCACCATTCAGGAATGCATTTTTTACATCTAGTTGGTATAATGCCCAATCGAAACTAACTTCACGAGACAAGAGAACATGTATAGAGTTAATTTTGGCTACTGGGGCAAAAGTTTCCTGGTATTCAACACCATATATTTGAGTAAACCCCTTGGCCACAAGTCTAGTCTTATATCTCTCTACACCTGCCTTGCATTTTACAGTAAATACCCATTTACACTCAACTATTTTTTGACCTTTGGCCAGGTCTACAATTTTCCATGTCCCATTTTTCTTTAGTGCATGCATTTCCTCCATCACTGCTGTTCTCCAATTTGGATCACTAAGTGCTTCCTGAATATTTCTTGGAACAACTAGATTAGAGATTTTTGAAATAAATGCCTATGTTTTGTGAGAGACGACCATAAGACATATATTTTGCAATAGGATGATTAGTGCAAGGACAAGTTCCTTTCCTAAGAGCAATAGAAACATCAAGATCAAGATATTCATGAGAGACTTTATTAGGTAAAACAGGAGGTGAGACAGAAAAATTAGTATTTTTAGAAGTGTCTTGAGTACCTGAATCCAAGATCGTAGATTGACTAGGTGCTGAAGGAACAGTAGGTTCTTTACTCTTTTGATGATTTTTTGTCCTTGTATAAACAATGACCTCAGGTTCTTGATCCTTAGGATTGTTTTGTAGTATTTCCCCCCTGTCACGGATTCAACAATTTCTGGCAAAGCATCCTTAGGTGTAGAAACTACTGTTTGGGGGTAATGTATGAAAGATAGGCATTTTATCCCCACTATTTTCTTCCTTTAAATTCTCGCTCTGAAGAAAATTCTTTTGAAAATAAGGCTGATTCTCCAAAAATAAACCATCCATAGTAACTAGGACTTTTCGGTTCTTTGGATTAAAACATTTATAACCTTTGTTATTTGATGCATAACCAACAAAAACATATTTTTCAGCCCTAGGATCAAGCTTGGACCGATCCTTATTGGGTAGATGAACATAAGCTACACACCCAAATATTTTAAGGGGTAATTTGGAGGAAATTCGATTTTCTAGGAAGAAACTTGTAAAGCACTTAGGAGGAGTAATGAAGTTAAGTACACTGGTAGGCATTCTATTTATCAAATAAGCTGCAGTTAAAACTGCTTCACCCCAATGATACTTGGGGACAGACATAGAAAACATAAGAGATTGGGGCCATTGGGCCACTTCCAACAAGTGCCGATTTTTTCTCTCAGCTATACCATTTTGCTGAGGTGTATCAACAGAAGTTGATTGATGATGAATGCCCTTCTCTCTCAAAAAACTTCCAATAATTTCATTGAAATACTCAGTACCATTATCAGAATGAAGAATACCAATTTTAGTTTGAAATTAAGTTCCAAACATGTTATAAAAATTTTGGAACACTATCTTAACTTCAGATTTATCAGTCATTAAATATACCCAACACAACCTAGTATGATCAGCAATGAAATTAACAAACCATTTTTTGTTTGAATAAGTAGAATCCGTGAAGGACCCCAAACATCACCATGAATTAGGTAAAATGGTCGTGAAGGTTGATAAGGTTTTGAAGGATAAATATTTTTGACTTTTTGACAAAATACAATTTTCACAATGAAACAAAGAACAATCTATTCCCTTAAATAAGGTAGGAAACAATTTTTTAAGATATTGAAAATTAGGATGCCCTAGTCTATAGTGCCAGAGCATTATTTTATTTTTGACAAGGTTAGAATTGATACTACTTAGTCCTTGAGGTCTTTATCCTTGGCAACTTCATCTTCAACATAGTAAAGACCATCGATCATTCTAGCACTGCCAATCTTCTTCCCCGAAGTTAGGTCCTGAAACACGCAATAGGAATCAAAGAAGGTAACACGACAATTAGAATCTTTTGACAACTTACTGACTGACAAAAGATTACAAGCAAGTTTTGGTACATGAAGAACAGATTTAAGGGATAAAGATCTGACGAAATAATCAAACCTTTGCCAGCTATAGGTGAATAAGACCCATCTGCAATACAAATTTTTTCATGACCAGAACAAGGAACATAAATATGAAATAAATTTGAAAAACTTGTGATATGGTCAGATACTCCAGAATCAATGATCGATGGAGCAGATTGCGATAAAGAGTAACACACTAAGGCATTCAAATCAGTACCTATTTGTGCCAAAGAAGCATTAGGAGTACCATATAATCCAGAATTGGATTTGAGTAGTTTCAGGATATGATCCACTTGCTGCGGACTGAAAGGGACTGTCTCGGCTTCATTGGCAACATGACTTTTTTTATTTTCCCTTCATGTTTTCCCTTCCAATTTTCTGGTTTCCCATGGAGTTTCCAGCAATTTTCCCTGGTATGCCTTGGTTTGTTGCAATAATCACACCAAACATGATTTTTGTCATCAAATTTCTTGGTTGTCATTCTACCTGTAGGGGTACCTATGGCTGCCAATGCAGAGTTTGCTACTGTGCTGCCCAGAACTTTCTTACCCAACATCACCAGCTTGTGACTCTCCTCACAGCGAACCTCAGCAAAAACTTCTCCAATAGATGGAAGGGGTTGTCTCCCAATTATTCGTCCCCTAACCACATCAAACCCCACATTGAGTCCCATGAGGAACTTGAATATCCGGTCATCCTCAACCTTCTTCTTGTAATGATTCCAATCTTCAGAAGATTTCCATTCATAAGAATTGAATAGGTCTAGGTCTTGCCATAGATTTTTTACAGAATGGAAATGCTTTGTAACACTGTTCTTACCTTGGCGAATTTCTCCAAGTTTCAGCATTATTTCATATACTTGGGATTGATTTCCCAAATATTATCCCAAAGTTCTTTGCTGTGTAATAGAACATGTAGTTGGAACTAATCTCCTCTTCCATAAAGTTCACTAACCATGTCATTACCATAGAATTCTCTGCTTCCCAAATTGGATAGGCTGGATCATCCAAGTCTGGTTCCTTCTTATCACTTGTTAAATACCCAATCTTTCCTCTACCTTGAATGTACATGCGCACAGATTGAGACCAGCGTAAAAAATTGTCCCCATTCAGCCTAATAGTAGTGATCTGGACTGAATGGGAATCTGAAGATAAGATATGAGGATTCTTTGTCTTATTGACAAAGTCCTTGGGTTCAGAATAGGAAGATGTAGGAACACCAAAGGGTGTAGAATTTAATGTGATTTCAGACATAGTGGTGAAGAGGAAAAAAAAGGTGTGGTTAACGGCTAGGGTTTCTTGTTCAAAGAAAATAGGTCTGCTATGATACCATGTAAATTAATATGAACAAGAGAATGAGTCGTATTGCACACACATATTTTAGGTGTTACAGCATACATGTTTATATTTACACATGGTATCTAAACTAGGAAATAACAAACCACGAAATAAAATCAAATATTTACAGCCTAAAAATATACTCAGAATACTCTGTAGGATATTTCCTATTATGACAAGAATATTCTATAGGATATTCTGACATATACTCTGTAGGATATTCTGACAGGTTCCATGAAAAACTGGAAAGCAAGCAAAATTCAGTCTTATAGTTGGTGCTTTCTAGACAGTATTCCCATAAATCTTATCCAAAATGGTTCCATTATTAACTGCTATTGTTATATTGACCTATCTGTTTATATAAACACATCATTTAAGGTTAACTTGCAAAAAAATTTCACCAGTTTCAAAGCTCTCCAGACTGACAATTGAATTGAAAAATGTAGTTTCCAGTTGAATGACCAATTTGCTTATGGATTTTTAACTTCTTGTTAGTTGCTAACATTAATATCGTTTAGATTCTGACAGCACACACAATCCTTTTGCATGGAATATTCAGCTTACTGATTTATAATAGTTGGTTACAGTAAAATGATAGTTAAAATATATTTATCTCTTCTTGCAGAATACCTTGACATGTTTGATGCTAGCTCAGCTCCAAATGAGTCAAAGGTAGTGCCGCAGAAACTTTTTAAGGAACCAATTAGGGTGATTGAGAAATATCCTGCCGGTGATTGTGTTGAACTGAAAAAGAAACACATGGTATGCCTTAACTGGCTGCTTTCTGATAAGCCTTTGGACTTGGAAACTGAGCTGGCACTTGGGTTTTTGGATCATCTTATTTTGGGAACTCCTGCTTCTCCATTGAGGAAAATTTTATTGGAAAGTGGTCTAGGAGACGCCATTATTGGTGGTGGCATTGAAGATGAACTCCTTCAGCCTCAGTTTAGTATCGGCTTGAAGGGTGTTTCTGAAGAGGACATCCACAAGGTGGAAGAGTTGATAATGAACACTCTTAAAACATTAGTTGAGGATGGATTTGAGGCTGATGCTGTGGAGGCATCTATGAATACCATTGAGTTTTCTCTAAGAGAGAACAACACTGGGTCATTTCCTCGTGGCTTATCACTGATGCTTCGATCCATTGTAAGTTTGTTTGTATTGTTTCCCCTTTTGGAATGTAGCTTTATTAAGGATAATTTTTAAAGATCTATTTTTTAGGGAAAATGGATATACGATATGGATCCCTTTGAGCCTTTAAAGTACGAGGAACCCTTACAGGCCTTGAAAGCTAGAATTGCCAGGGAGGGTTCTAAAGCTGTTTTCTCGCCCTTAATTGAGAAATTCATTCTGCAAAATCCCCATCTTGTTACAATAGAAATGCAGGCAAGCAGTCCTCATAAAATCTTGTTTCCAGTAATATTCAGTTTTTTCTGAACTCTACAATTACAATGGATGTATTTTGCATTTCAGCCTGATCCAGAAAAGGCTTCTCGTGATGAAGCTGTCGAGAAAGAGGTTCTGGAGAAGTTAAAAGCAAGCATGACAGAACAAGATCTTGCTGAGTTAGCTCGTGCCACACAGGAGTTGAAATTGAAGCAGGAAACTCCTGACCCACCAGAAGCTTTGAAAAGTGTTCCGAGCCTCTCTCTAGAGGATATTCCCAAAGAGCCCATACGCATTCCCACTGAGGTTATTTTTAGCTGCAATGCTCTCTTGGTGTCCTAGGTGCAGCTATTTTTGGGTGAATCCTTAATGGAATTTTGCATGCTTATTGTAGATTGGGGACATAGGTGGAGTGAAGATATTGCAGCATGACCTCTTCACAAATGATGTCCTTTATGCTGAAGTTGTCTTTGATATGAGTTCACTTAAGCAAGAACTTCTTCCCCTGGTTCCACTTTTCTGGTAGGTTTTGCCTTAAAGATTCATGAAAGAGTTAAAGCTTGTTTTGCTGACATGCATCCCTTGAACCATAGAATATGTCCATGAATTTACATCACAACTAGAACAGTGCGTGTTTAGATATTAATTGTGTAATTGATATATGGTCAGCACTTCATTTGGATTGCATGCTTTAGTGGGTGAACTTCTCTTTTACATTTCATTGTTTAAATTGGTTAAGATAGATAATAAGACAGTGATATGAATATAAAGCCACTGCTCCACTTGGAATTCCCTAATTTAATAGTTATTAGCGGACAAAATTTTGCCCTTCTTCCATCTAGCCTCCAGAGGCCCATGTTTTCTGTTAAGTCATTTCGACAGTGTGTTTTACCTACACCAATAAGGTGCATTATGGCTTCATTTCTCTCTAATTGTCATAAGGTATATGTTGTTCTAATTTTTTTGTTTGTTTGATTGCGTATAATCATATATTGCTGCAATCTATGAATGATGAGTCTCATTCCCTTTCTTCTACAGTCAATCGCTGCTTGAAATGGGCACAAAAGATTTATCCTTTGTACAGCTTAATCAATTGATTGGACGGAAAACAGGAGGAATATCAGTTTATCCATTTACATCATCCATTCGAGGTCGGAAGGATCCTTGTAGCCATATAATTGTTCGAGGAAAGGCTATGGCTGGGCGTGCTGAAGACTTATTTAATCTGGTATTTTCAGTCAACATGTTGTCAGTCATTGTGTATAATTAATTTAACTTGTCTATATCATGTATTTATCAATTTAATAATTTGATATTTATTAACTTCCACAAAAGCTGTTAGAAAGTCTCTGAGGGTTTGATATGTGTGTTTAATGTAGATGAATTGTATTCTTCAAGAAGTCCAGTTAACGGATCAGCAGCGCTTCAAGCAGTTTGTGTGCCAAAGTAAAGCAAGAATGGAGGTATTGATAGACATTTGGTGAAATGAATTTGATATCAGTTGGATCTTTACTTTTGGGATTTAGTCTCCATTTGCATACTTATTTTCAGAACCGTTTGAGAGGCAGTGGTCATGGAATTGCAGCTGCTAGAATGGATGCCAAGCTGAATGTTGCTGGCTGGATGTCTGAACAAATGGGTGGTTTAAGGTTATTATATTACTTTACATTGCCTTTATGTTGTCTACTTTTGCTGGTTAACTTTTGTGGCCATAATAAAAATTCACTTATATTCAGAAAATACAGGGTGATGATGCACCGAAGTTGTAATGTCCAGCAATTTTGTTCTAACGCTGTGCTTCTCCATGCATCTTGAGCAGAATGGTTTTGATAGCTTTGCATGAATGTATGGCACCTTATATGTTGCTATATCATAATATGCACTGATGACGATACATTTTTGTAATTTTGCATGGATGTAGTTACCTGGAATTCCTACAACAACTGGAGAAGAAAGTTGATCAAGACTGGGCTGGAGTTTCTTCCTCACTTGAGGAAATTCGTAATGCCTTATTGTCAAGAAATGGTTGCTTGGTAAACTTGACTGCTGATGGAAATAATCTCAGAACTTCTGAAATTTATGTAAGCAAGTTTCTTGACTTGCTTCCTAGTAATGCTCCGGTTAAAACTGCTGCTTGGAATGCTCAACTTACCCCGCATAATGAAGCTATTGTCATACCCACTCAGGTAAATGAATTGGTATATTTGTGCTTTGTTTGGCTTTTTGACTTGGATTCTAACAACAAAGACATTTTACAGGTTAATTATGTTGGAAAAGCTGGCAATGTATATGAGACTGGTTATCAACTCAGTGGGAGCTCCTACGTTATATCCAGATTCATTAGTAATACATGGTTGTGGGATCGGGTGCGTGTCTGTGGTGGGGCTTATGGAGGATTTTGTGATTTCGATACCCACTCAGGTTGCAATCATTAGATGTTATATTTTGCACCGTACTGTATAGCAAAATATTGAAATATCACCACTGGAATTTGATTTTTACGCTTTCATGCAGGAGTCTTTTCCTTCTTATCCTACAGGGATCCCAACTTGTTGAAGACCCTTGAGGTATACGATGCAACTGCTGATTTTCTACGTGGATTAGAGATGGATGATGATAGTCTTACTAAAGCGATTATTGGGACCATTGGAGATGTTGATTCTTACCAGCTGCCAGATGCCAAAGGCTATAGTAGGTAAGTGATAGTGATTCGTCCACAGCTATATTGTTCCTTCTTTTTCTTTGCTGAAAGAATAATGTGCCTTGTTTTACTGCTTTTGCAGTTTGTTACGTTTTTTGCTGGGAATCACAGAAGAAGAGAGGCAAAGGAGACGAGCAGAAATATTGTCAACCAGGTAAAGTCAGGACTTGTAATATTAAATCGCTTTTGTCAAATATCCCATTTGTAGTGCCAAAGTCATGCAATTTTTTCCTAGTGCTCAAAATGTTTGACATGCTAATTTAGTGGAAATAAAGAAACTTAGGTGAAACTTTGTGATGTTCTATTGAATTTTAGAAGCAGCCAAGGGTAATTATGGTAATACTGTTATACATCGAAGGTTTTATCACGATAAAAGGTAACTTGTTTCTAGATATTGCATCATGATTTAGTTTTATTTGCTGGTATTTGACTCGTATGTATCACATGTATGTTATTGCCAACTGTGATGTGTCAGTCTGAATATCCTCATTTTCTCTTATGATTAGTGGAATGCTTAAGATGACAATTTAGATATGAATGAGCCATGGTTTTTAGCCATTATGCGATGACCTATTGACCTGAGCATGTTGTTTCGCAAAATGGATTCTGTTAGTGACCCGAATTTGAAAATTTCCAATATTTCCATTTCCCCATTGTTAACAGTTTGAAGGACTTCAAGGAATTTGCTGATGTAATTGAGGCCGTCAAAGATAAAGGGGTGGTGGTAGCTGTAGCATCTCAAGGGGATGTTGATTGTGCAAATAAAGACTGCAATTATTTTGCAGTGAAGAAGGCCCTTTAATACCAAACAGTCAATTTTGATACAAATAAACTATTCCTGTACGTGATGAGCTGATGAAATTCGATTCTTCAGTTTGTTAGAATAGACCCAAGAATCGATTTTGAAACAAGCAAATCTTCTTCAAGTTTTTCGTGTTTTGATCAGATGATGATACCAATTCCTTAATATGTTATATACTGATGAATAGATAAAGTTGGTAAAAAAGTTGGACTCTGGTTTTCCATGGAATGTGAACCACATAAATGTAAATGTCTTGGGGAATTCATCTGTATGCGTTAACACAGACTGAATTTTAAGCCTCCTTAAAAAAATCGCTGTTAATTTCTAGCTCATTTTGTTACATCTTTCTATGTCCGTTTCACGTCACATTATCTAATTACAACTACAAGAACAACACTATTAGGAGTCTCCCTTTGCTGTAGACTCTTCAGGGTAACGACTTTTGACCATCAGGCAGGCATGTGATGTGATGGTGGGCACAGAATCCCATTTCTACCCATTTTATTTCACAGGAACTGAAAAGGGCTTCCGTCAACCCACTATTGTAAGTAGTTAGTTGATTGCTCCAACATTAAACGTTTTGACGTACCAAGTTGGTGGAAAAGAAAGCATGATGCTTCAATCGATAAGGAGATTCAAACCCGAGTCGGGACTTTGCATGTTTTTTCATTTCTTCAAACAAACCATGACTCCAATTTTTTGACTCGTACGAGAAAATTATAATAATTGATGTTAAGTGTAGATTGACGGGATTCTTCAGTTGTACGGGTATTCTAATTGCACCAAAGTGGTAGGTGTCAATGCATACTACTTTACCATAGTTCAAAATTTGGTGAGAACAAATTTTACCTATTTCAAAGAAAAATTTGTGTAAAGTGATTCCGATACTGTACGACTCGTAAAAGTCGTAAAGCAAAAGACAGACTATCGTTTTCACAAAAACTTGTGTCGACCTTTCTGTTTCATGATTAGACTTTAAACTTGCAAATGGAAAACCAGTTCGGTGTTTTATCTTTTGTTTTGAAAACTGAACTAGAAAAATACTTTACGGCTGTTCGTGAATTGGTAAGGAGCTCTCCTGGTTTAAGTGAGATCGCAAATTTGAATCGTTCTTATGTTTGCAGCCGTTTAAAATTTCAGGTCAGAGCTTTGCCTCCCGTAAGGGACCTATTCGATTTGAGTGGAGATTAGTCTGAGAATGAATAGCTTAAAAGTGTCGTCTCATAATTGAGACCCTCCTAAAACACCTCGTAAAAAAAAAAAAAAAACTGAACCAGACATGCTTTAAGGAACAAGACCTCAAAAGATCATTTCATTAGAAAAATAAGAGTCCCATTAAATATAGGTAGGCCTTACTATTCTCGCTAAATTATTCACCAGCGAAAACAAATAAAACTGAGAGGAATTAAAAGGTTCAATTAGTTTGAATTTGAATATGTGAAATTAATGTAATATTAAAATTGTTAAAACTACTTTCGAATATTATGATCTTATCTATATTTCAATATAAATTTTGAGCTCTATAATCACCTTTTTGTCAAATATTATACTCACCCAATTGTTTTTCTTTTTCTCATATTCATTAAACAACACAACGTAATCCCCTCACTTTTTCAACCCTTGCATTGTAAAACTAATAATGCATCGATTATCAAGGCTTTTCATTTTGACGTCCAATAGTTTGATTCTCTTTTTAAGTGAGGTCTTGGTTCGAATCTTATAAGTGAAGAAGCAAATATTGGTCTTATTAATTCAGCTAACATAAATTGAATGAGTTGAGACCTCAATTTTTATTTCCAGAACATATAACTCAAAAAAGAGATGTTTAAGAAGTCTAAAAACATCTCATCCATATTTAACTAAAATAGCTCAATTAAATATTTTGAATAAAAGTAAGTTCTCCTTGGGCAGAAGATCATCAAAGTAGAGTCATGTCATATTAATGGAAAACTATTGTTTTAGAATGTTAGTCTACTGTAGGCCTAAGTTACAAAGCAAGTTCAATAGGTAAGTCATTATGTCTAGATGAACAATCACAAAGAAAATCATATACAAAAGGATTTGTATAGAAGTAAAATGGATTGTCACTTACCAAAAACAAAATCATGAGCTTAGATATGGAGGCAAGTAAAAAGAAGTTGACATTCTTGTTAGTTACCTACAGAAACTAACAAGTAAAAGGAAAATCAAAGAATGGAGAGCCATATGAGATGTGAATCTACCTAAGAGTATACCCTAGAGAATCCAAGAACGAGTTTGAGTCAAACCCAAAAAAGTTCAAATGGATGAATAAAAGAATTGACCCATTGATTACAAAGAATCAAGAACCAAATTCATAAAATATTTTGAATGCAACAAAGAAAGAATTCTTTGATAAGTTTGAAGTTCTATAAAGAATAAGGAAAAGAAGCTCTGATAACTCTCAATAAACAAATATTTTTAACTTTTTTTAACTGAAAAGAAATATATCGTAAATACTAAATAATACAAAAATAGATTTTTTAACTTTAAATAGAAAATAAGGTTTCGAATAGCACGATCTGGGCCATAATTATAGGCTGAGTTGTGACTATAAAAAGAATTTAGCATTGCACGTCTTATATCTACATTTGTATCTTGTGGTTATGGATCTTATTGTATCTTCAAGGAGTTGGGCACGACCTAGGACATAATCATGTATAAATCATGGATCTATCTATAACTTCTGAAGATAGACACTATTTAGACATCACTCATGTTAGAGAATGTGTTCATCTAAAGATAATTGTTTTGCCTCCAAATTTCCTTTAAGTCTAGCTATTGTGATTGCTATAAGCTTACATGTAATGGATCCGCTATCTTTCGGCCAATCGTGCTTGCATCATACTCGCACACTTTAAAGGATTCGCCATCGACCTACATCAAAAGGAAAATAAACCTCTTTGTATAAAGGTACAAATAAGATTTGATTAACATAAATAACACTCCTTAAATTCCTCTGTTTTTCGACTCTCACTCTTCTTCTCTTTAATCTCTCTTTTCAATCTCAATTGGTCTTCATAAACCTACTTAAATGTTAAAGGTACATGAGTAATGAGCTTATTGTTCATGACGAAGGAATATCTATCTATAGATCCATTTTTATGGTCTTTTTATCGAATTCTAAAGTTTTCCTTAAGAGAATATGTAACATCCCACCCCCGATGGAAAGGGTAGAATAGTAATTTGGAAAGGGCTAAGAGTGCTCAAAATTGTTAGGACATGTTTATGCATATTTTTACACGTGAATAGTGAAATTTGCAGATGAAAATGACTGGACATGCATTCATGACATTTCCCGGTATATGTGCCTAAATGTGATTTTGTTATAAAAAATGTAGTTTTTGAGCTTAAAAAATTATTTGTAGTAGATTGGTATGTGTTTTATATTTTTGGGGGAATTTTAGGAATTTTTCTGGAAATTGTCGGGGAGAAAATTCCGGACCGAAAAACTCGCCAAGTGGCGAACCGATTGGTTTTCGGTACCGAAAATTTCTTTCCAATGGCCCTGAAATATTGGGTACACTATTTTGGGATTTGTAGTTAGAGCCACTGGAATTGGATGGATTTTTGTTGGGGTTCTTTTATTACAAATTCACTACATGGATTCTAGTTTTTTTTAAGAAAATGCCAAGTGTCATGACATGTGTCATGACACTCTTGGCTTTATTAAATGCCCTTGTCTTGTGTCCATTCATTTTCGGCAACTCCAAATAGAAAGAATGAAAAGATGATCTTTTAATTGCTTTTGCTCCACCATTCGAAA
>JAOTBA010000205.1:30901358-30912564 GCA_025629845.1 Erythroxylum squamatum
CGGGAAAAGGCTTACAATCTGGCATTGCAAAATTGTCTACCAAAGAAATTTGGCAAGTCAATATTTCAGTTCCCAATGCTAGAATGGTTCTTTGTCCTCTAGTTGAAGGTGGCCTAATTTCTAGTACCTACTCTTCCTGGGAACAATTTATTGTTGTTGATTCTTCTCCCCCTTTGACTTCAGCAAAGGTAAAAGCTCAGGCCATTAGTATGTCAGATGCCAACTTGCATAAAAGGTGTTCAAAAATGGCTACTTTCTCTCTGCATTTAAATGTTGGTGATCTCAAGGTTTACTTGGTCAGCTCAATGTGCCAAGAAGATGTCATACTTGATTTCCCTGGTGTGTCAAGGAAGAAATTTTGTGCCGACAGAATCTTGTCAGTCAGCAATGAAGCTGGTTTTCTTTCTAAGATTAGTATGTTTTGGCAAGAGGGTTTTGTCAGTGGTCCTTGGATAGCAGAGAAAGCCAAATCTCTGGTCACTTGTGCGGAATCTCAGAGCAAAGAAAATTTGGTGATAGGTGATGAGTTTGCCATTTCTCGAAATAAGAAAAATCTTCAAGATGGAACTCCTCAGACTAGAGAAGAGATAATTTTGAGCTCTTCATTCTTACTGCATGTTAATCTGTTTTCTCTTGTTGTCAACCTTAACAGTCCTCAATATTTCAAATTACAATGTCTTCTGGATAAGATTATTAAAACATTAGCAGGTGTGGTCTCTGATGGAGTGGATGATGGAAACAGATCTGCATCTCAAACATCAATTCTTGTGGAATGTGAATCTGTAGAAATTTCAATCAGGCCCAATCTAAAGGAAGACATAAAAAGTTCTTTGCAGAATGAGCTTCCTGGACCATGGCAGTGTTTAAAATTGAAAATAAAGAAGTTCAATCTTCTCTCTGTTCCAAATATTGGAGGCAGCAGGGATGCTAACTTTTTGTGGCTGGCCCATGAAGAAGGCAAACTTTGGGGTTCCATATCTTTAGTTCCTGATCATGAATTTCTTCTAATTTCTTGTAGCAACTCAACAAGAAAACGTGGTGATGGACGAGGTTCAAATGCATTATCTTCTAAATCTGCTGGTTCAGATGTCATATACCTGCGGGAACCAGAGAGTTACAACACTTTTACGTCAATTTCTGTCAGATGCACTACATTTGTTGCTGTTGGTGGTCGCTTGGATTGGTTGGATGTGATAACCTCATTTTTTATCATGCCCTCTCCTGAACATGAAAAAACCATTGATAATGAGAACCTTTGCAAGGAAAAGTTGCGTGCACCTTGTGGTACTTCTTTGTTTCTTGAGATGATTGACATTGGTTTAAGTTATGAGCCTCACTTGAAGACTGGATCCAGTTCCTCATATGTTAAAGAAACCGGTGACTCAAATGTAGCTTGTCTTTTAGCTGCAGCTTCTTTATCTCTGTGCAACAAATCCTCTGGAAATTCTGATCAGAATGAACACAAAATTAGAGTGCATGACCTGGGGTTACTTCTCTGTCCAGCTTATGATAATCTTGGAGGAACTTATAGTGTGGAATACCTTCATGAGATGGGATATGTAAAAGTTGCCTGGGAAGCTCTCATTGAAGCAAATTTGAGAACCAACTGTAAAGGTTGCCTTCTTTGGGAATTAGATTGTTCCAATTGCCATATACATGTTGAAACTTGCTATGACACGACTAATGGCTTAATGCACTTGGCTGCTCAGCTGCAGCAGCTTTTTGCTCCTGACTTGGAGCAGTCTGTTTTGCACCTGCAGAATCGATGGACTAACTTTCAACAGGCTCGACAGAGAAAAGATTCTAGTAACAATTGGGCACCAAGTGATGATTCTGCTTCATCAACTTCTCCAAGTCATGCCTCTAATATGGACACAAAGGGCAAACTTGAGATGCCTGGATTGTTGGATGAGATATGTGAGAATGCATATCTTCTTGGTGTAGATATCACTGGGCAAGATGATTCTTGTAAATCACAAATTTGTGTCTCAGTTGATGAAAACCTACTTGGGGATTCTTGTCACCTAAATATAGAGGATCCTAAGATTTTCTCAAATAATTCATTTTTTGATGGATCACTACCTGTATCAGGATTTGAAGATAGTCAAACCTCATTCCTCAAAAGTAATTCTTTTCCTGAACTGATAGAAAGTTATTGCTTATCTGACTTGCGGCCGCTATCAGAATTAACCAAAGGTGGGCAATCATCATCTGGGGACAGAGATCTTGGAAGACACAATGGATGGTATGGTGATTCCTGTATAAACATTGTCGAAAATCACATCTCTGAAGTAAGTGGGGAAGATGATGTGTGCCAATATAGGCAAAATGTTGTTGCATCTATTAATTCAGAAATGTCGGAACTAAGAAATGCCGTAGGTCGCATTCTTCTTAAGAATATTGATGTCAGCTGGAGGATGTATAATGGTTCTGATTGGCATGCATATGAAAAGAGTAGCGTGTTTCTTGGAAGAGATACAAGCGTTTGTCTAGAGCTTTCGTTATCTGGGATGCAATTACAGTATGACTTTTTTCCGGTTGATGCAATGTACGCATCTAAGGTCTCTGTTTCCATTAGGAATTTCTACCTTTATGATAGGAGCAAAGCTGCACCTTGGAAATTGGTAATACAAAATTTGATTTCGTATTTCCTGATTAGTTTCATGATTTCTTTTATTGACAATGATTTAAATGTTCCTTTTAAAATGAAGATATTAGGAGATTATCATTCAAAGGAACATCCTAGGGAGTCCTCTTCAAAAGCATTTAAGCTGGACCTGGAAGCAGTCAGACCAGACCCTCTAACCCCTCTTGAGGAGTACCGGTATTTTTTCATTTATATTGGAACTGTATACCATTTGGCAACATGAATACTCTTTCTATTCTTTTAGGTTGTTTGGAAAACCTTACTGTGTGAGATTCATTCTTTTCAAATCTTGACCTAGGAATCCTCTTTATTAAATTAAGTGTTTAAATTTTGGTTTTCATTGTTTATGTTTATGTTTTTTACTTTCTTGATTAGGTTGTAAAAGACCTAAACTGGTATCTGTAAATGAAAGAGCATAATTTGTTGGCCATGTCTTGATACTTTTCCCAACGCATGTTGCTTTTCATTCTTTGTTCCTGTTCTCTGTTGGTGATAAGAATATTGAGTATGCTTATTTCAAGCTGATTGTTGTATTTCCTTTTTATCTTTTTCAGATTACGCATAGCTTTTCTTCCAATGCTATTGCATCTTCACCAGAGCCAGCTTGACTTTCTTATCAACTTCTTTGGGGAAAAGAGCCAGAGCCCATCTGCTGGTCTTTCTTCTGATAATTATAAAAATTCAGGTGGTAATGTATTATCTGCATCAAAGATTGACAATTATCACAAACATACAGTTGATGAAGCATTGCTTCCCTTTTTCCAGGCAAGTGCTCAAATGCCAATATTGTTTAGCAGTTGACACATGATTGCCATTGCCTTTTTCTTTTTTCCGTTTTTCTTTCTTTTGAATTTTATCATCTGATTCTTGAGTCATATTGCTGATATTGTTTTATTCCAGGTATTCGACATATCGCCTATTCTTCTTCAAGTTGACTACAGTCCATGTCATGTCGATCTGGCTGCACTTGGTGGTGGAAAGTATGTGGAACTTGTGAATCTGGTCCGCTGGAAGGTGAATACATCTTTTGTGCTGAGATTTATTAGAGTTTGTACATTACTTTACATCCCTGGAGTTGTAAGCATTGCTAGTCTTTCATCTGTCAGCTTCTTTGTTATTATTTTGGCCTCACTTTGATTCTTTGTTTGATGGTCAACTGGTGATAGAAATGGTGCCAAAGGTGATCAAATTGTCATATGGCTTTTTGGTTGGCATTCACCTTGAGATCACTGATCATGCTATATGAGCCAGAAACCTTTTGTTATTCAATGATAATTGTGGTTGAGGATGATAGCAGCAGAACTAGGAACGTTGACAAAAAGGAAAAAGATTAGGGGGAGACGTTGTAGAGAAGGGAGGAAAGAAAGTAACTAAGAATTAGAGAATAGTAACAAAATCTTAATGGTTTGTGAATTCAGTATGCCCAAACTGAATGGCACATGTACTGGCTGGAGATAAAAATTACATGATCCTAACTCAAGAAGAAAACAATATAAAGCCATAATGGAAAATTATACTGATGCCTGAACTTGCACCTAAAGTCCTTAACCAGTGTAACGGCTAGTTAACATGACTCGTTATGCTTTTCTTGGGGATGGAGGATCTATTTAACCGTGTCACCAGATGTCCTGTGTTCTTAATGATCTAGCAAGTGTTGGGAAATCTGTTTATGTTCTTTATGAGGCCACTGGAGGGTTTGATTTATGTATTTGCAGTTTTTGAAGAATCATATTGGTTGCTATTTCCCACTTTATTTTGGCCCTGTGAATCAAAATTATGGTAGTAGCTCCATTTTTATTCAAAACAGATTCTTCTTGGTGTTCACGAATGAAAGGTGTAAATTATGTATTGTAAATTTCCATGCAGGGGGTTGAGCTACACCTCAAACATGTTCATTATTCTGGTGTCTATGGTTGGGGCAGTGTCGGTGAAACAATTATAGCGGAATGGTTGGAGGACATTTCTCAACATCAGGTTGGTGGCATCCGGCATTCTATCAAGGAGACCTTTATTTATTCCTTAAAATATTTTGTTTATGGTTAAAGGATTTCATTTTTGGATCTGTAGATGCATAAAGTTTTGCACGGTATTCCAGCAATCCGGTCCATGGTTGCTCTTGGTTCTGGTGCAGCTAAGCTTGTATCTCTGCCAGTTGAGAGTTACAGAAAGGATAAGAGAGTGATTAAGGGAATGCAAAGAGGTAAGTGAAATGACATTGGTAATTTGTAGTGAGCTTTATCTTACATCTTCTCTTGTTTCTGCTCATTCATTGCCTATCCGGGTTCTTAATATCTCTGTGGAGTCTGTTGTGGGGGATATACTGACGCAGAGATGTGGACAAACATTGACGAATATGCCATCCAACCCAGTTACGTTAGATTAGATTGATGATACTTATAGTCACTTTGCATCATTCATCTTCATATATTCAACGACAACCATGCACTTGATGTGTTCAAATTGTCTAGTATCTTTATATGTGATTTATATGGAAGCACCTTGGTGTTCTTTTCAGGTACAATTGCTTTTCTCCGAAGTATATCACTTGAAGCTGTTGGATTGGGTGTACATTTGGCAGCTGGGGTCCATGATATTTTGGTCCAAGCAGAGTACACAGTCACAAAAGTTCCTCCTGTATCATGGCCTATAAATAACCAACCCCAGCCAAATGTGAGGTTCAGTCAGCCAAAGAATGCACAAGAAGGAATTAAGCAGGTCAATTTTCCAATAGTTGTTGCATAGAATTGCTTACGATGTGTTGCAATTGAACTGTCTGTATGCATCTGCATGTTGTATGGGAATGAATTTTTTTTGTAAACAAAGGTTTCTCCACAGAACCCAAATGATTCTTGATTTGACAGGCATATGAGAGCTTTAGTAATGGCCTTGGGAAATCTGCTTCTGCTTTGATTCAGACACCATTGAACAAATACCAGCGTGGAGCCAGTGCAGGATCTGCCTTGGCAACTGCAATTCAGGCTGTGCCGGCAGCTGCTTTAGCTCCAGTTTCTGCTTGTGCAAGTGCAGCCCACTGTACGCTGCTGGGCCTCAGAAATAGGTAAGTTCCTTAATGTTCAACTACATATTTGTGTCCTGGTTTTATTTCTGCATTTCAGTGCTGTCGGGTTATAGTTTTCAGTGATCTTATATTTAATCTGTTGAGATGCTTGCAGCCTTGACCCTGAGCATAAGCAAGAGTCCATGGAGAAATATCTGGGTCCTACCTTGCCACGGAGTTGGGATTGATTTATTTGTGTAAAAATCTTCATAACACGCCTCGTTGAAGATTGAACTCTTCCTTTCCAATCAGAACAAAAAGGCTCATCTAGAGTTGTCTTCCCGGTCATGATTGCTCTCTCTATAATGTGAGTTGAATTTCTTCTAGAACTTGCTTTATTATAGATTCTTGTATGGAATAGTATAAGCATGTTCGTTAATCTATTAAAACAATCGGTCTTCTCTTCCTAAAGCATGACAAGTTATGTCCTTTTTCTTTGGGTTGGCAATATTTAATCCTAATAGAAAGTATATATGATATTTAGCATCGGCGTTGTGGTATTTGGGTTGCAGATGTACAGTTGATGGAACCATCAAAACAGATTCTTTCTGCCACTCTGGAGCAAACCTGAAATGGTAATCTTGTATATTTTGTGAATGCTGATTGGTAAATACAAGATTTTCGCCATAGAGGCAATTGTAAATTATTATTTACAGTCAACCGATTTGGTGCATAGGTCTTAACAGAAGAATATCCAAATTCGTTTAGACTTGTTTCAATGTATATAATTTTTGCTGCTTGTATATAATAGTTAATTTAATTCCTGAAGATTAGCAAGGTCTTTGAAATGTAATTATCCTTTCTGGATTTCCAGATGATTGATATGTCTAATAAAACCTGGGAAACAAGGAAACACATTTCTATTCCTTGCTGTCTCGAGTATTCTATACTACCACCTCAGAAATGTAATTCCTCCTAATAAATATAAAATAGTCTCAGGGATTCGATGAATTCACCTGAGAATCTGAGACAGCTTGCCCTTGGATGAAAGGGCAATTATATAACAAAATTTTGCTTAGTTTAGATCACAGGGTAGAAATTTGTCAAGTGGTAGAAGGATTTGTTTCTTCTATAATATTTCAGATTCATATTCTCAAGGATGCTAAAGACCTAGGCTATGTTTGACAAACAGCGGATTGTATTAGCTATTAGTTGATTCTATCAACGGTTAGTTGATAGTTGATTATATCAGCTGATTTGACCAGCGGATACATCAGCTGTTTATTAAAGATGTTTGATAAAATTAGCTGTTAATGTGTAAAATGACTCATGAGGGCATAATTTTAAAAAAAATTATAAGAACATGAATATTATAATTCTTAGTATTTTGTTGAATATTCTTATAAAAATTTATATTTTAAAATTTTAATTTTACAAAAATTAGGTTTATAATTTTAATAAAAACATAATAATAATAACAATAATAATAATAATAGTTCAACGTTAAATTCTCTATTAATATGAATGATGTAGTGAATTATATTATATTAGTAACTTTTATATAATATATATAAATTGTATTATTTATAATTATAGTATGATACAGATATGCATAATTCAAAAATTATAAAAAGAGAGTATAATTGGTTTTTTACTTATTAATTTTTGGCTGATTATTTAAAAAGTTTCTTTTATGGAGCTTTTAGAAATTAACTTATTGAAGTTTAATAAGCTAATTGATAAGTCATTCATTAAACATATCAATAATATTTTTAAAAAATCAAGAAATTAACTTTTAGTTAAAAAGCTAAAAAAATAACTGATAAAGCTAAACACCTCCCTAGCGAGTGAGGGCATGCCTTGTAATCAAAGCTTGTATTTGAGTATCGAGAGAGGACACAACCTGTTGACAGAAATGTGGGTAGTATCAGCAGGAAACATTTTCAATTACATATTTTGTTATATGAAAACCGAATCGTGAAATAACAAGAGAACTCAAGAAGAGATCAATTTCTTGAATAAACGTTGCTTTGCCTGCTCTGAGCTGTTCTAATTGCAAGAAAATTCTTTTGTTAAATTTATGACTGAATGAATAGCACAAGTGAATAATAATAAGTAGATTACATTGATCAAATTGAGGGAACGGCAAATATTTGTACATAAGATGAGCCAAATACTAACTTCCTTTGGTGGAAAAGGAAGGATTTTAGTGGGATAATTCAGTGAAGGCAATGGATTAATTCAGGCTCAAGATAAGCACAATCCCACTATTTCCCTTTCCTCTACAACTAGCATTACATTCCACTGTCTCTGCAGCTTAGGCCTCCGTCGTATAACATTTCCTGCAAAATAATATGTTCAAGTCAGAAGCTAGATACTAGCAGTAACATCAACAACCTTCTAAGCTGTAACTTCACTTGTACTCTGCCAAGCAATAAAGATGACAGAAAAGAACAAACTTTTTACTCACCTGTGTTTTCTCATGAACAAAACTGGACCTCTTGTCCTCTACAACTCTTTCCAAAACACCATTATTCCTCTCAATTCTTTTGGGAATAACCCGACTTCTTCTAAATCCCAGCCTCTCCTTCCACCAACCTGAGTTCCTTGGCAATCTTGGCAGTGAATCTTCGAACTCGTCATCAATTAGCAATTCCTCCCTCAAAGTCATTTTTCGACTGCAGTCATCTTTCAATGGCAACATCACGCCCTCAGAGAAGATCTCATCTGCTGGGATCATGGCATTGTTTCTGAAAGAGAATTCAAAGTCCCCAGAAACTGGTGCTTCTCTATAGCTACTTTCGTACTTGGTAGCTTGTTTGTTTTCTACAAAATCATTAGAGAAAGAGATTCTTGGGTCCATAGAGGATGTGCTAAAGATTTGCTGCTCGCTGTTGAACATGTTAAGCATGCACTAAACACTACTATATACGACCTCTTTTAAGTTCTTCTCCATGCACTGCTATGATCCACATGCAGATGTTTAGTTTTGTAAAGGGTTGAGTTTGTTTTATTTGTTTGTTTAGCAGACATCACATGTTACTTAGATTTGTCACTTTGTGATTAAAGATGAGGATAATGCCTTTAGTATGACACCCTATTGTACTAATCCGGGAAAGCAGCATTTTTAATATTTATAAACGCCTGATATTATTGACCCTGATGCTTGTTTTAGCATAGTTTTAGGCAAGAGATTCTTTACAAACAGATGATGCCATAGTCACCCTAATATTCTGCTTGATTGTGGGTAGAACATGCCAACGTAATTTAAAAGAAAAAGGTTCACCATACCATTTGACCGTTAACTTCCGAGACCAACACCAGTTGTACTTCCAAAACATGGTGAGTTCGCTGTCATTCTGCCTAAGAAAATGCCAACAATCAACATTCGCTTTCAAGACTCAAGCCACTTGGATACATTTTAACTTTTTTCACACAGTAACGAATTCATAGTCAGTTAATTCCCATTACTTAGATGATGATTGAGCTTTTGCCGTTATAAAGGTAAGTTCTTTCTGCAAAATTTTAAGTGTCATATGAACTCAAAACTCATTGTCCACGTTGAATTTATTACCTTTGGCATATCTTTTGATTTCCTTGCTGTATATTTTAGCATAAGGGATATAAGTACTAATACAATGCCCATGTGAGCTTGAGCTGGTTGGGACTGTTAATCTGAGAACTAAAGAAATCTAGTCCTCGCAGCTCTTACAAGCAACAAAAGCTGAGTTATTCCCTTAGTTTGACTAGCGGTACCATGTGAGCACTAATGAATGTTTCTTTAAACTGAGCTGTTGAGGTTCACATAATTAATCCTCATCTCAATTCACAAATGGTTTACTACCAAGTGGTTGTTAGAATTAAAAATTCCCAAAACAATGGACTTTTGCCATATGGGTTAGCCTAGGAAAAACATAATTATAAGGAAACTGTCTCGTAATTGGTCTCTGATCTTGTTGACAAAGTTTGTCTCTTGCGTTCAGATTAGATTCTACCTACAGTTTGTGTTCAACTTCCAACACCTTTTACAGTGGCAGATCGTGTTCATAAATTTTCAAACATAGTTAGGTTCCTTGTATGAAGCCCGGAATTGGTTCACTCATCTCTCAGCATATTATGCTAAAATAGGTAGTATCGCATCTCTCTCTGATTAATTAATAGCGTGATCATCAGCCAGCTTCTGTACGTGGGATGGCCGTTCCTTCAAGACCTGACCGATGATTTTGCCAATCAGGATAAAGATGGCTTCGGCGTTTCAATGCTTAATTTAGCGAGTAATGTGCCAATCTATGATAGAAAGTGCTTGATTAGGACATGTGATCTCGTGAGTGTTATGAATATTGTACCGAATTGCAATGTGCATCTTAAAGTCACTGCAAACTTTTGCATGCCTTAATTTGAGAATTAAGTAATCTTGCACCATCTCATATGTAACTTCAATTTTTTTTTGTAAAATTTGGTTTAAAATAAACATTAAGATTCAAGAATATCTTAGTGTTAAATAACGGAGAGTAAAGTTATTTTTCTCATATTTTATTGATAAATATAAGATAAAGTATATACAAAAAAGAATTATTTTTTATATTGGGCTTAATTACTTCTTTTTACTTGACATCGTAAAAATAACTAATTATTATTTTCTCATCACTATTAGCAAGACAAAGCAAGGCTCACAAACTTAAATAATAAATTAACATTAAGACAACAATTTATATCCTTTAAGTATAATCATGGAAACCTTAATTTACCATTAGACCTACCATACTAATAAATTAACATTAAGACAACAATTTATATCCTTTAAGTATAATCATGGAAACCTTAATTTTACCATTAGACCTACCATACTGAAATGTAATCCACTTAAACACTAAAGTGATAAGAAAGTATTTACAAATCTTGTAATGTTAGGATGACATAAATTCCTCCGTTAATGAAACTTATTCAACCATGCATGATTATAAATGAATTTAGTTATGCTTCTTATTTTTTACACAGTTTTATCAATGATAGAAAAGTATCTAATATATCCTATATTTTTCAACATCAAGTCAATGCAGCACAATGAGTCTAATAAAAAGATTAAAAAAATGCTTTGTAATTTTTTAAGCTATTTTATAAGCATAATTATTGTCAATTATGAACTATAAAATATTTTTAGGTCCAACTTCATTCATAATTTCATCAAATATTCTAAAATAGGGTATTAGTATTTCTAACAATGCTAAATGCACCAATAGACTTTAAAAATATTGTCCATTTAGCATAATAAACTAAAAAATTAATAATCATCACACATTATTGAACACTCATAAGTTATCCAGGTCATTATTTTTTCATATAAATAAATGTTTATTTCACAAATAGAGTTGCTCAAAAGATTACCTCTATATTCATTAATTGAAGGAGTTTTATATCATGAATCGTAAGAGGCAACAACATTCACCAGAATAATGAGATTGAGTAGCACTGAGTGATACACGTTGATTGAGCCAAATTTATACTATAAATTGGCCTCATTTTCTTAAGTATTTATGCACTTGATGACTCCTAATCCATGA
>JAOTBA010000205.1:30912664-30932817 GCA_025629845.1 Erythroxylum squamatum
AACTCTAGGCTAGACTTTTAGATCAATTGCATAACGGTTCCGTCGAGAGAGACGACCCGAGGTTCAGCTGTGCTGCAGTCCTTGGTATAAATTGTTTTGACCGGTTTCCGAGGTCGATTTAACTAATCGAACGACAAAGCCGCGATCACACGTGTATTATACTACCATCTAATCATTGTCATGTCCATATTATAAGTTACTTCTTTATATTGTAAGGCGCTATGAATTGAAGCATGAACTTTAGGAGTTGTTCGTAGTGCAAAAAAGTTATACACGCATTTTCTTCTCTTCCTCAAATTAGGCGCAACAAATTCTTCTTGTTTGGTAAGAATAATACCTTTAACATCCTCATTATCATCCTTACCTTTGTAAAAGAATTTCTACTACCAATTTCATAGTTCAATTTTTATCTTCTATTTTTTTCATTTTGATACTCTTCAAGCAAATTTTCCATTTGCTGTTTCTCGTCATGATTAACATTTTTATAAGATTTACATCACCTTTTATCCAAACTAAGGAGGTGCTTGGTCAATGAGTTTGAGAAGAAATGAATGAAAAACAGCTTCTTGGCAATTTATTATCATTGGATGAACAGTATCTCTATATCTCAGTTTGGGATATTACTCTATACTTCCGATTATGAGAGGAATGAAAGTCATTCCACTAAAAAAAGAAGTAGGGCATAACAGAAGTTATCACAGGTGTGACAGGAGTGTCACGCACATGACAAGAAATGTCACGCTCGTGACAAATTCTTTTTTTTTTCTTTTTTAGCAAAACAATATTTTGGATGATTAAACTGTATTTTGAAGATATTATGTGGCTAATTATATGTTAATGCAAGCAAATGCTAGAACATTTTTTTTCTTCAAGAACTATTGGAAAGGAAATATTGCAATATACTTTATTTTAAGCATTGTCATCATAAGTAGGATGCATAAATTAAATATAATTAATTAAAATATATTAAAATTTGAAGTAAATCAAATTTTTATTTCTCAAGATTTTTAACAAATCAACCATTATCAATGATAATGATAATCATTTATTTGTCTTAACCAACTATCATAATTATAATGATTATATTAATTCTCATTCTTTACTATATTCATTATATATTATATCATCATTGTCACAAGTGAACCAAGCACCTCTTAAATATTTATTAGATACGGTGATTTCCCTTCGCTTCAAATGTTTGTTACAATGCAAACAAATAATATAGTTTTTTATATTACGATCCAATCTAGCATAAGTCTAAGTTAGATCATCAAATCTTCCTAAAGAGATTGAATTATTAAGAGTACTTGAACTTTTTTTCATTATCTATAGAAATAAATAAAGACATGTCAAAGTTAAATTAATAACTTCATATTCAAAACTAAAGTTTTTGTATATAACATCATAATTATAAAAACTCAATAGTCAATTATAAGCATGTCCAAATAGATGCTATCCTACATCTTTCTTTCGGTAATGCACATTGCAAAAATAGTTTTATTGTATAAAATAAAAAGAAAAATCATTAATTAAACATTTACAATTTTACATTATGTTGAGTAATGAGTATAATCTTTTACAAATCAAGACATATCTTAAAAGTCATTTTAACATAATCATAGAGAAATTAAATTGCGTAAAGTCTCTCTTTCTAATTCCCACAGAATTTTTTTCACCGTATTTAACTAGCTATGAGATAGGATAATGAGTTTGCTTTTGTAAGTTAACTACACTGTTGGAAATATTCCTTTTCAAAGTTTAACTTTGTGTATTTGTAATGTTATTTTCTAATGACAGTAATATAGAAATGCAAACATTTTATTTTTTTAACTTAGTTGCATATATTAAATGATTTAATCATATATTAAATACTCTTTGCATACAAACAATAATTCATGAATTGTATCTTTCACATAAATCAATTAACAATTCAAAGAAGCAAAATTTAATCTCATTTTTATAATTATTAGAATAATAAACAACCTAAAAAATCAAATAAACACAAATATACACAATAGCAAACAGATAAAAATTCAGGCACACATTCTATTTCATAGTTTTCTCATAAATTCATCCTGAACGACACAAAACTACATAATTTATTCTATATGCTGTCACTCAAGTCTCAACAATCAACACAAAGCAATAGCAAAATCACAACTTCAACTAGCGATGGGAGAAGATGACGAAGGAGCAGGGTGCAACGAGGAGCTACAGCGTGCTACGAAGAGCAAACAGAGTAGTTAATAACGTGCGAGTTACGACAGCCAAAAGGAACAGAACTACAGAAGGAACCAAGTAGTATGGACCAAATCGCGATGAAGAACCAAGAAGCGGCGGTAGCGAAGGTCAACTCTGTTGAGAGGAAAGCGGATGAAGGAGGTTGTAGGTGAGAGTCAGAACGATACTATCCAAAATGACCATAAGAGATCAAACGTAGATTTTTAAATCCTCACATAAAATTCCAAAGAACTTGTTCCAACTAATCTTTGCATCAATGTAAAACGTCTAATGTTAATTCTAAGGCGTTGGAGTGATTTGTGTAAAAAATTACTCATACCTGATAATAATTATCATGATGAATTACAGAAATAGAAACAAATATAAAGAGCATATTATTTGAGTAGCCAAAACTTTACTCAATGTCGTCATCATTTTCTCCAATGTCATGAGATAATCTTTTCAATGGTAATCGACTTCCAAACGAGAAGCTTGACTTTAAATCTGTATCTAGAGAGGTTCTAATTCGTTTTACAGGTGCCTCTGATGAATTTGACAGTTCCTGAATTTTCTGTGACCTTGAATTTTGGTAGCAATTTTCTCTGTCGTTGGATTTCTTCTCAATTCCATGCATTACTTGCATCTTAGGGCCAGCTGTTGATTCAATAGGTACAAGCTTCCCGTCTACTTGGTTGGTGAACACAAATGTGACCTGCAATGGTAGGGGGGAATCGTAAATATAGGTAATTTGACAACGATCATTAAAGATATCAAACGACATGCAATGGCATAAAATAGTTAACGTCTAATCATTAGATGCAGCAATGGCTAGACTAAGCTTAATCAACCGAAATTTCATGGTCAAGCTCAAGCCCAATCGGATTTGAAGCTTTTGACTCAAATCTGAGCCCGATCGAGTTTAATCGTCCAAAACTAAACTCAATTAAATTTATTTTTAATTTTAAAAATATATTTTTTAAAATTTAAACTTAAAAATAAACTAGACTCATACAGGAACTCAACACAACGTCTAAAATTTAAAAAGGAAGAAAAAACTAATATCAACTCAAAGTCCTACCAACTTGAGCTCAACCCATTAACTTTGAACTAGATTGGACCAAGTCGAGTAAACCTTGCCAACCCTAATAATCATAGTAATTCAATTACAGTTCCAAAAGGCTGATTCTTGAACTATAAGGAACTTTATCTTCTGCCGCTGAGTATTATGAAACAGTTAACCCCAAGTCCCAACCTTTGTCCGCTGCTATGACAAGCTTAGGGTAAATTCAGAGTTGTCAGGGACTCTTTTTATTATCAACATGCAGGAGCACAATCTCAAGTAGGTATTTCATGAGCATGTGGGGCATGTGAATTCTTAGACTGAAGTTTTCATTCTTAACTCGCAGCAGAAGAGTTTGACAAATTCCTCATTGCAGCTGTTTTCGAAATTTTTCTCTAGTTCAGTATTGCAATGATTAAATTATTCATAGAATTGACAGTTACAGTTACTCCAATTGTAGGATGTCAATGTTGAGTGGTTAACACACCTCATCACCAGCTGAAGCTTGGAGTAAGGCATCAGGCACTGATGTTGAGTCAAAATGATGCCCCCAGCTACCTAAATCCTCTTCCAAAGGAGTCCCAATCTAAATTTGATTCCGAAAGCAAAATAAATTTCATTTTTAGATGCCTGAATGGACATGTTACAATCTGAATGTACATAAAACAGTTGGCGACAGACCTGTTTCTCTGAACTCTTTAACTTATGCAGGCACCCAGCAAGTCCTGCAAAGCCACCGATATCAAACACCTTCTGATCATCATACAAACAACTTCCATTGGTTGACTTTTCTTCACCTCCAATGTGCTCAAGGCCCTCATCATTACATAAGCAGCGAGCACAATTCATTTTTTCATGAATTTCAGACCTACACAGAAAATTTGGAAAAGAAAATGTATTTAAAAAAATTAGTGAAAATGCAGGTTCATGTAAAGGTGCATAAAGCTCAAATGCATTTTAGTTCACCCAAATTTGGGTGTCTAATTCATGCTCAAATTTAGTTGTTGTAGGGCTACAAAAAGTAAGTACGCTCACTTCTCAACTGCCTTTTAGTTTACAGTACAGTCACATCTTCAGTTCTTTATGTCCTATCTTAAAGAACATGGACCATTAAAATATGGAACATATGGTCTTGCAGAACCAGTATCAACAGTGCTAAAATTATATGCAGCATGAATTTTAAGACCCACAAGCTAATATCACGATGACACTGCTAATAATCAAAATAATGTTTTCATAATGATGATACTCAATATCACCTGGCATTCTCATGAAAAGTGAATAGATCACGCAAATCTTCTGACGACAAAAAGTTCCCCTGCAATTCAGGAGCAGTCGGTCTCATATGTAGGAAAGCAAACTTAAATCAAAATAGCAAAATAAGCAGAATAGTTTAAGAAACCTGTCTAACAAGGTTATCTTTTTGCTCATTCTGGATAACTTTTTGAAGGCCTTCTTTAGACATCTGGCGCTGATAAACCTATGAAAATACAGGGACATTTCATGTACCGCATGTACCGTGCCTTGTAATAATTGAAACCACAAAAAAAGGAGAACTAAAGTAGAGTTGAACCTTTTCCTCAATTGTCCCGGTACTTAAAAACCTGTAGATAAACACCCTCTTCTTTTGTCCATCCCGCCATACCCTAGCGGCAGCCTAACTTGTGGTAGGACAGAATCAGAAAGATTAACATGTATTCTAATTTATCAGTTGTCAAAGGGAATTAAGCCTGAGCAATTTACTTGTTTGTCATTGGCAGGATTCCAGTCGGGATCAAACAGGACAAGTCTGTTGCCGCCTATTAGATTGAGGCCGCAACCACCAGCCTTGCTGCTTAAAAGAAACACAAACTCATCCTGTAAAAATGTGTGAAGTTAAAGTCTCATTTGCACAAGTGTTGTAATTGAAGCACTGCTGCAGTTATGCGCGCCCGTCTCTCTACTCTCTTCCTTTCATGTTGAAACAGGGCCTGATTTCTAGATATTTGCTGGTCATGGATTAGACTCAATACCTTCGATTTATCATTGAAGCGATTCACCAACTTTTGCCTTTTACCAATCGATGTGGTCCCATCGAGTCTTAGATATGGGTATCTTCGTTCTCGGCATAGTTGAGCAAAAAGGTCCAATGTCTGATCCATGAAAACATTTTATGATGGAAATGATTAAAAGAACTCGGCTGAGAATCATATATACGCTTCTTTGGTAGACTAGACAGCTACAAATATAAGCAAGTTCTTTTTCTTGTTAACCGAAAGGCAACTTTAAGCAAGTTTAACAGGTACATGACATTCAGATTATAAAACTAGAAGTAAAAAATGCCTACACAAACATTCTGTAACAGTATTCGCAGTCACTATTTTCGACGACGATCAATTAGCATAAAGGTTACAACTGAATTCTTAGAGAATTTCCCGTCAAGAACTCAAGGCAATTAGATTCCAACAATTATGCAATTTCATGTCCAGAAAAGGAAAGGCAGAAAAGAAATAATGTCGTCTGCCACCGTTATATTGCATGGTTATCTTAGAGCAAGCATTACATACTTACCTGAGTATAGTTTGAGACCAGAACAATTCTATCATCAGTTCTATTACGTAAATGGGCCAAAAGCCGGGCCAAGACATGCATTTTGCCAGACAGTTCAACCCATGATCCATCACCGCCGGTCCACGATCCGGATCTGCTAGTTAAAAGAAAACCGAAAAACAGCACCATCCTTGCATTAATAGACTTGAAGCACGAAAGTCTCTTAGTGCACAAATAATAAATGCTTACCTTCCCGAGAACATTCCGGGAGGGAAAAAGCGTAGACAGTTCTCAAACCCTGTTGTCCCTGGACTTCCACTTTTTAGGGTATCATAGATGAGCTGAATATGGAATCATTAGTCGTGAAATGAAGCACTCGAGCCCATAAATAGGTTAAACACCTCAGGGAAAGATGACAAGAAACGAGCCAGTAGAATAAAACAATAGAGAGAAAATCATTACAGTGTGAATAACAAAATTTTGAGTGAAAACATGACGCATATAACGTGGGAGTCTACAGGAAAGCATAGGCTCTAGAGACTTTATCCCCAACCTTTATCATTCTCTTGCAAGAGAGTTTCAAATTTTTCGATCAAAACAGTTTTCTATATCTAATGTTGCAAAAGTATTCTACGACGCCAGGAAAACAGGTAGGCATAAGAGGTGTGTGCAGCATTTAATTTTTTGTTCCATTTCTGGATTTACTCTGGAAAACATACTTCTAGGGGAACTTCAGTGTCAAAAGTGCAGAGTCAAATTATCTGCAGAAGTTTGCAAAAGATGCAATTTTAACAGCAACGTATGTATAACAAAGACATCCAGCAAATACTTCCACTATAAAACAAACTAGGATAAGTTTGTAAACTGATATCAGAGGGGATAGACTCAGAATAAATTGATGACCCTAAGTTCAGTTAAAGCAACTATAGTAGCACAACTGTTAGTTACGAAAGTACCACTTGAACAAAGGGAACATCTCAAAGTAAATAGTATTCAGAAGTTTCTATACCTTTGGATGATTGCAGAGCTTCTTAAGAGCTGTAATATACGCCAAAATCTTTGATTGCTTTGCTTCTTCAGTGATAGCCCGTTTAACCTGCGTTCAGAAGTAAAAACATATCTGCTAATTGCTGACCTCACGTCATAAAATACCAGACAAACTCAAATTCATATTACCAGTCAATAAGAAAACCTTACATTTTTAGAATGTATGAAATGGCTATATAGTTGCGCCTGGAGAGGAGTCAACTTACAACAAACAACTTCAACTATCTGCAAAAGGGACGTAACAGAGTACCCAATATGTAGAGATTTAGTACCAATAACTGCATTATTCACAATAAAGGGGCAAATAGAGACGATGGAAGTTTTTAATTCAACGAACTTCAGAATTTTACAAAAATTTTCAGTGAGTCAAAGAGCACAATGATATAAAAACATCACATTTTTTGAGCCAGCATGACTGCACCAAACAATTATTTATACAGCTGAAGAAATAAACCTACTTAAAGCTGCCGATTGACCAGATCTTAATACTCAGCTTCAGAGATCTATTCATGAACAATGTGCATACTGCTTCATTTATGAAGTTTTGTGGATAGTAAAGTGCAATAAACAACTTATGTATGTGAATACTCTAAGAAACCAGATGCTTCCCAAGAAATTAAACTAGTGAGAAAATGACTTACGTATCTTATAAAAATGATGGTCATACCTTCGGAGGCAAATGATTTGATAACAAGGCATTAGTCCTTCTTAATATAAACTGCAAGTCAATTTTTAAGCTTAATATTATAACCAGTAAAAGAGACAGCATTCATTGACTAAATATCAACTTTTTCCAGATCATGGGTGAAGCAAGGTTTCAACACTGCATAACCACATTAGAATTTAGAACGTTCTCTACACAATTCTGTAGGAAATTTTACCTGATTTACTTTCGTACTTAGCTCTGAAGAGCGCTCAAGACCAAGCTTCTTCTCTTCTTCATTGGCAGTTGGTTCTCTACCACGTATTATTGGTGTCTTCGCATACATAATAAGAATTCACAGAACAAGTACGTCAATCAAGGATTACCATGAAAACTATTATGAACTAGGTAAGCAAATTATATCTGAAAAAGATGACTCAAAATTTGCAGTTTTAGAATGGAGATGCATGATAAAATTAAAGATTCTCATGTCTTATATGGTCGTATGTAAATTTTGGAAAAAATCAAGGCAGAGACATTAACTTATGGCATAGTAAGGTGTATGCACAACATGAATTTTCCTCAAACAAATGTCGTTTTGATGCTAGAACAGTGAATAAGAATCTCATTGGAACATAAACATAAGGAATTGATTCATAGCAAGTATGTGATATTAGTAATTGCATAATATATTTGCAAAAACAACTGGTGACCAATTCAGAGTCGTGAATATCAGAACAAAGTATACATGTCACCCTGGCTCCATTATCCCTTCAATCCCTTCTCAGGGGAAATGCAAAGGAAGATAAGAAACAAAAGTACAAAGCTGAATATCTTACAATTACATTGATGGATCAACAAGAAAACTGAAAACTGAGCTTGCCTCATAGTAACGACGAAAATATGCTGCGTCACCCAAAATTCCTGGATTAGTGAAGTTAACCATTGCAAAGAACTCCTCGAGGTCATTCTGCAAGGTAGTTAACGGGAGTGAATCATGAAGTGACATGAATAAATGCGTGAATTTTGAAGAAGAGTAAATGAACAAGGTCCTCATGCCTGCATTGGTGTTCCTGACAACAAAATCCTACGCTTGCATGAAAGGGAAGCCAATGCCTACTCCAGGAATATGTTAATTTAGCAAATAAGAAACAGAAAGGGGATCAATCTTAAATGAACGTGTAAAGAGATGACAATAGTGCATGAATGGTACCCGATTTGTTAATGTCTGGTCATTCTTAAGCCTGTGTGCCTCATCACATATGAGAAGATCACAAGCTTCACAATGCCTGAATTTTGAGGAATGCATCCGAAACGTCTCATATGAAACAATCAGTACCTAGGACAAACAGATTAAGTTACCATATGGTTCTATAGTTTCCTGAAGTACTTGTGAAACTGATACCTGCAAAGAGCTCCAGGCACTGGTGAAACTGTCAATTCCAGAGACAACATCATCTCTGGTACTTTCACAGAGAGATATAAGATTAACTCTTTCTCCAACCCACTTTCTGATTTCAGCTTCCCAATTACTTACAAGACTGGTTGGTGTGACTATAATGGCCTTTCTAACCATAGGCTTTCCATCAAAACCCTGACTTAAAAGAGTATAAAGCAATGTGATTGACTGTAATGTCTTCCCCAAACTGCAAAATAGATATAAACCTTGAAGATGAGTCAAATCTTGTAAAGAAAGTTAAAAACACATATTGGGGTGAAAAGCCTTAGAAGAGTGAAATATTTACCCCATATCATCAGCCAGAATGCATCCATTAATACTGGAAGAACTATATAGTCCTGAAACACATTCAAACATGAACTGCACACCTTCTCTGCATACAAGGTCAACAGCTTTGGCATTGAATCCTTTGATTAAAGCAGAGGTAAATTATAGCAACTACATTGTTTTCTGGTCAGAACCAGAGATTGCAAAATGGCTCGAAACCAGCCCAAATTCAATGGAATCAACCTAAGTTGACTAGATTTTAAATCTGGGCTTTAAAAAAAAGGGGATTTTGGGTCAGACTTGGGTCTTTTTTGGGTTTTGACTGAACTCAAGATGGAGTCTTTTTTAGGGCTGTGTTCGGGTTATGAATTCACGGTCCGACCCCAGTCCGAAGCTCGAATTTCTTTCACATACAAAACGACACCGTTTTGTATGTGTAACAAAACAATGTTGTTTTCCTATTTTCATAAATAATCACTTCCAAGCTTGTGAAGTCCAAAGGAATTTGGACTCATGTTGAAGTTGAATGCTTCGCCTCAATTGAGTTTGGATTCAGACTCGAGTCAAATGCTTTGGGTCCAATCAAGTTTTGAGTCAAGTAAAAACATTTCAGGCTAGCTCAGGACAGTCAGAACCATTACATCTTTTAAGACAATCCACCAGTTAAATTACTCAAATCAGAGTTTCACTAAAGACAGCATCTTTAAGAAGAAATCAATTCTGCTAAAATCAAATTTAGGAACATTATATCATTAGCACCTTTGATGGGGTCGAAGAAATTGAACAAGCAATGGATCCACCACTATTGCTGTTGAATTACTGTCTACATCCTCGTATTCTTCAGGCTGCCATAACACCAAGGGATCAATCCCAGGTGGCAATATCACACTTTCATCCCCTACATCTTTCTCTACAGAAGCTTGTGCACCTAATTGATGGGGTACTGGCAATGAGACAGGCCTCGAAAGACCCCAGGGAACAAATCTTTTACGAGCCCAAAGACGACGAGCAAGCAGGTCAGTTCCATCTTTATAGCCATTAGAACATGGAGGTTTAAAGGGCTTTCTACAAATGGCTGCCCCTTCTGACACAGTGAGAACTCGAGGAAGCAACGACTGTCTCCTCACAACGAGGTTGCCTCTGATAAATCACCCTCCAAAAAAACTCAGCTTTAGTTAAGGCAATTTTTGCGCATAGGCTTTCTTGTGTGGGCGCGCATAGTATAAACTATAAGGCAAACAACTTTAGTTGATACTGACTAGCCACGAACTCTTAACAACTAAGCAATCAAATTAAAGACATGAAAAAAGACAGCACTAGCACAAAAGCCATGTACTAAAAAAAAAAAGCTGAGAATAAAAACCTCTATCCCTTTGAGTAGATTCAGCAATATAATTCAACAGAAGTTTCGCATACCACGGCCAATCAATATCGAAATTCCCAAAGTTTTAAAAGAAAAGCAAACAGAAACCCTAACAACGGCTCGCATTGAAATAGGGAAAGCTCTAATTCTTCTTTCCTCTTCTGTATAAAATAGAAAAACTAACTTTGTTAATTAGATTTGGGCAAATGCGGAGCTACCTCACCAGAGCTTCGACATTCTGTGACTTCCGGTCATCATCAGACGATGTCGGAGAAGGCTCGTCGGAGCGGTGGCCATCATGATCTACGTCTTCTTCGACGGAATCAATCTGGTCGGACGACGAAGAAGACGACGAAGATGACAAAGATATGATATCTTCTTCGTCGGGTTCTTCATAGGATTCAACAGATGGCATTTTCTTTTGCTTCTTTCGAGAGA
Source organism: Erythroxylum squamatum (assembly GCA_025629845.1). Taxonomy (NCBI): domain Eukaryota; kingdom Viridiplantae; phylum Streptophyta; class Magnoliopsida; order Malpighiales; family Erythroxylaceae; genus Erythroxylum; species Erythroxylum squamatum. Next base: position 30,923,691 of record JAOTBA010000205.1, read on the forward strand.
TTGAGAGCCAAAGAGGTTCAAATTTAAAGCATTGGATTTGGCGGGAAAATGGATCATTTTCTTTATTGATCTAAAACGATTTGTTTAAAGGTTCACAGGTATATGTATAATTAATTAACGTTATTGTCAATTTTAAACTAAAAAACTTTTTATTTGGAAGAAATAAAGAATGTATTAAAAATTATAAGGCAAAAGATGACACTAAGTTCATACAAGACTATATAATCAAACACAAAAAAATCACTAATAGCTTCCAAATGAGTTACAAAGAAAACTTGTAAGCAAAAATGTGTTGTTTGGTTTTGCTGCATAAGACCTGCAAAGAAGTTTCTTTGGTGTTGAAAGAATCACAGATTATCATATTGTTTCTCTCTTCCCATATGCTAGCAACTAAGTAGCCAGATAAAACTCTGAACACCCATAAATCCCCTTCACATTTCATTTGAACATTGCTACACCATTCATTAATGTCTAACCAAGGTGGATTGACTAAGTGATAACTGCAGTCCATTTGTATTGATTGTACTGGTATTGAAAGAAAATATGTTTAACATTTTCAATAGATGACTTGCATAGAGTACACCAGTTCAGTAAAGCAGAGAAGTGTGTTATTTTATCCACTATAGGAATTCTATTTCTGATAGTAAGCCATAGAGTGATTAAGGCATGAGAAGAGTTACAATTATGTATACCATATGAGTTTATGCCAAGGGACAATATGATTGATGTTCCTAAAAAGGGACCAACATGATACACTAGAGAAAATGTCAAAAGGAGTATGCATCCACTGAATTAGTCTTCTTTAGAATTATTAAGGACTACATGTGATACCACTATCTTCACTTACAACATTTGATAGTAAGTGAAGGTGCTATCACTCCACTGATTAAACTCCTTAATGCAGGTGCTCAGGTATGGTCTTCAGCTTTAATCGAGTTCTTTTGGAGTAAAAGGTCAGTCTTTCCAGTGGTCAATGCATGGGCAAAAGTTATATGGGGTTCTAAGGGGTTAGATAGGATTATGTTAAGAGAGGATGGAACATTTGTATTCAAATTTGTAGATGATAGTGGATTGAATGATATTCTTGAAAAAGGACATGGCAAATAGGTGATCAACCCTTATTCATCCAAAGAAGGAGGCTGGGCTTGGAAATGGACAGTGGGAAAATTGACACCATTCCCTTATGGGTGTGCTTTGATAGCCTCCCTCTGAAATTCTGGACTATTGAAGGACTTAGCTTCCTCTCTAGCTCTCTAGGTAAATCACTTAGTATAGATTCTCAAACTTCAAATATATAACGGATTGGATATACAAAAATTTGTATTGAAATTCAGAAAACTCAAGATTACCATATTGCTGTCAATTATATGCCTTGGAGGAAATGGCTATTTGATTAAAAGGGAGATCACCCTTTCTTATCCTTAGAAGTCCAACAGCTCTACCAAAAGATGGGTGCCAACCGGAAGAGTTTTCAAAACAGGTAGTCAAGAGTAAATCATAAGACAAAAATTCAAAGAAATCCAACTAGTAGAAAAAGACAATAAACATGAAGACTATGAGGTCACTAGGGTGAACGAAACAAATGAATCTCTAATGCAGGAGAACAAACAAAAGGAAAATGTAGGAAATGAAGTTGGAATCAGAGAATCAAATTATAAATTGAAAATAATTCCTATCATAGAAACTGCAAATATGTTGCAAGGTAATGAGGTGAAGGTCGTACATGGAAATCATGTTTTTTCTTCTGGAGGATGTGAACAAATAGGTGAGTTTGCAGTACAACATAACACTGGATTTCTAATATCCAAAATAAGGTGTCAGTGTTAGCACAAACATGTTTAAAAGGTGAATTTGAAATTTCATTACAAGTATATGAGGAGAATGCAAAATAGGGAATCTAGGCGGCTATTTCCAGAAGTTCTGAGTTCAGTGAGGATGTTCCAGGTGAGCCTAATACTGAAATCTCTAGAAATCCGAACAAGGAAAAGACTGAATTGAAAGCTGTTTATCAGGGGGAATTAGCAAAATATAGAAGAAGATCTACTAGGAAAAAAGGTAAGAATAGCAACAAAGGGGAAATTCCCAATATGATAGTTCTCATTCGAAACACTAGAAGGCTCAATGACCTCTCAAAAGGGCTATAGTAAAGGAGGTAGCCAAAGAAAAGCAAGCTTATTTTGTGGGACTACTTGATACAAAAATTAAGGGACCTCATTTACATAGCTGTCTGAATTTTTTGGGTGATCAATGGAAGTCTTTCTTTAACAATCAATGCCACTATAATGGAAGAATCATTTGTTTTTATAATTCTGATATGATGGAAGCTCAAAAGATTGAAGAAAGTGACCAACATATCCATCTTAGTTGTCACTTGGGCGGTTAGTCCACTAAATTTGATCGTACCTTAATTTATGCGACTAGCTTTAAATTTCAGAGAAGCAGATTATGGGTTGATCTGAGTAGACTTCAAACCAACATTTCAAACCCCTGGTTAGTAGCTGGGGATTTCAACTGTACGCTCAACTCTAAGGAGGTGGAAGGGGGATAATTCACACTAAGAGACACTAAAGAGCTCATAAACCTTCTAAGTTGTATGGATTTGATAGATCTAGGCTCAATTGGTTGGCTCTACACTTGGTCAAATACGCAACAAGGTAGCTTGCATATTAGTGAACACAGCATGGGTACAACAATTTCCACAATCCTGCGTGCATTTTGGAGAAAATCTGTTCTCTGATCATTCTTGTTCACTGATTCAAAACTTATCAGAATCTAGGAACTTTAGTGCTCCATTTAGATTCTACAATGGAGTTAAACAAATGGAGGGCTTATCGAAATTAATTGGCAGATGCTAGAAACAAGAAGTGAAGGGCCGTAAAGCATATCAACTCATGCAGAAACTACAAATTGTCAAAGTCGCTTTTAAAGGATTCATACGTAAAAACTCTTGTGATCTCACTGTGCTTAAGGAGAAGATGAAACTAACGCAAGAAAATTGTTACAACTCACATTATGACTCAGATTTAAGGTGCATAGAGTTAAAATTGCTTACCAAATATCAAGAATGAATTTTCACAATTATATTCTCAAGCAACAAGCAAGACTTAATTGGTTGAGGTATGTGGACTTAAATACAAAATCCTTCCACGCTATGCTAACTTCCAAATGAGACAAGAATAGAATATTTAAATCACATGGCAGCAGGGGTAACATATAGTCAAATCAAGAAAAACCTTCTTAAGCTAGCAAGGAGTTTTTTTGTTCAGCTGATGGGATCAGAGCATAATGAGCTACCCACCTACAACAAGAAAAGAATTATGGAATGTTCAGTTTAACAAGAGTCAAAGGAATCATTGGTTTTTCAGAAGAGGAAGTCAGGAGAATAGTGTTTAGCTTACACCCCTCTGAAGCATCAAGACCCGATGGATTTTCAGCTTAGTTCTTTCAACACACTTGGGATACTAATGGTGAGTTGTTTACAGAAATTGTATTGGAGTTTTTTGCTTCTTTGAAGAATCTCCAAGAAATAAACCACACCTATATCATTTTAGTACCAAAGAAGCTTCATCCTTTGAGCATGGTAGACTTCAGACCAATATCATGTTGTAACACTATCTATAAAGTCATAGCCAAGCTCTTAGCTGGAAGATTAAAGAATGCTCTTAAGGAACTTATAGATGCCTCTCAAGGAGCCTTCATTCCGGACAGGAATATAGGTGACAACATTCTGCTCCTTCAAGAGATATTGAAAGATTTTTCATCTGGGAGGAGAATAAGTAGTTGCTTACTGAAAATTGACTTTTACAAAGCCTTCGATACAGTCAATTAGAATTTTATGCAAGTTTGCTTGGAAGCAATAGATATTCTTGATCATTTTGTTAAGTGGATCATGACCTACGTGAAATCAACATCTCTTAGAGTGTTTGTTAATTCCTTTGTTCTGACTAAAAACTTAGGCCTGGCAACAATCTCAGACCACTCTCGAATATTCTTCAAAGCCGTAATACCCCTAGCTCATCATGAATAGTTTTTAAGAGGATATGGCAGATCAGATTATAGTCACGTCCCCATTTTTTAGTTTAACCATTTTATATCTTTCATTTGTTGGCAGTGGATAATAAAAGATTCCACAATTATGAAGTTGACGTAGCCTCTTTTTTTTTCTTATCAATTCGATTCTTTGATATGTTTTTGAGAAAACCCACTTTTGCTCTCTACCGTCTCCATTGATTTTATGTCCATAAAGTTTTGTTGGGATTGGGAGTTTGATAGTTAGGGTTATACTCAAATTTGCTTACCACTTGCTTCTTAGAGGACTTTGATCATCATTTGTTGAGATTGCCATTCCTTAGTCCATTGACAACACTTTTCGTTCATTACGGTCTACCGTGGAGTTATATTGTGTGCAATTACTATTGGTAAGGAATTTCTTGTACATATATACTATGTGTTTGTATCTCATTTTCCACTCATTTTGTATACAAGGTCAGTTCTTTGCAATTTTCTTTTGGAAATTCTATTGCGTATTAATTTATCGATAAATCTCACTTTTTTTATTATTATTACGATCTAGTTCTCCAAGCGTTAACTTTAATTTGCAAAAACTCTTCAAAGGTGGAGTCTTTTGCTCGTTTTTTGTTTTGGATCAAAGTCGCTTCTCGCTTCATTTTGTGGCTTCCCTTTTGTAAGTTCATTCGCTACTTGTGTTGTTTCAAGTAAGAGGTGACCATTAATAGTTCAAATTTTGACCATCTAAGTTTTGATTTGTTTGTGATCATTTGTGCTTGTGATTTTTTTGCATCCGTTTATTGTGGTATCTATTTTGAGATTTAATATTCTACTTTTCGCTTCCATATTGTTGATTATAGTTTTTTTATCGATTTTGTCGATAATAAGTTGAAAATTTTCAAAAATTGGGTGGTGTGACTATTTTTGTAGGTTAGGGTTAGGGTTATGTGGGATTAATTATGGTTTATATATTGATTAGAATTTTCTGGTTCTTACTAATTGGTATAATTACCTCTTTGATTATGACGTTCTTAGTCTCACTGTCAATATTCTTTATTATTATTTTAATTTCCATTGATTACTTTCCCTTTACTTTTATTTTTGCAATTGATTTCCTAATGTTGTAATTATTATATCTTATTTGACTTTTATTTTTAACTATTCTAGTAGTTGTGGCTTAATGCTAGTTTATCCCTTTTATCTAACTTTATTTTTAAAATCCATTTCGTATTTTGCTCGAGTGGTCTTAGCATTGTTTAGGGCCTTGTTGTGCTTGTCTTATATATCTTGTGTTAGGTGTTAGGGTATGAGTGGCTTCTTTGACTTTTGATGGTAGCATTAAGGCTGCTCTTTTGATGAGTTTTATGGCTATGAGAAGAGAAGATGTTGATAAATTAACGATAAGTTCGTGGAACATTGAGACTCTTACAAGGAAGTTAATGGAATTAGAGGATATTTTAGATAATTATAATATCCATATTATAATGTGCATCTAAAAGACAAAGTCAATAGGAGATGAAGCAAAAGAGATTAATGAATTTAAACTCTAGTATTTAGGGTGGTCGAGGCAACAAAATGGTATAGGTATCTTGGTTACTAAGGAACTTAAACATTTTAGGGAAGCCATGTGGAGGTCTTTAGAAGCTAAGGGAGTTCCTGGTGCTTACATACAAGTCATTAGGGATATGTTTGAAGGTGTTAAGACTAAAAAACAGATGACAGGAAAAGATAAAAAGTATTTTTCTATCGATATCAGGCATAGTTATGAATGCACTTACCTAAAATATCCAAAGGATATTCCTTGGTGTATGTTGTTTGTTAATGACATTATTTTAGTAGATGAAATAAAAGAAGTTATTAATGTCAAGCTAGAACTTTGGAGGGATACGCTAGAGTCAAAAGGCTTTAAATTGAACAAGAATAAGACTGAGTATTTAGAGTATAACTTTTTAAGTCACAAGGTTGCATCTAATATCGAGATCAATATTGGTATAGAAGTTAGATCACAAAAAATTGTTTAAGTACCTTAGATCCATCGTCCAAAGGATAGATGACAATATAGTTTACCATATAAAATCAGGGTAACTTAAATAGAGGGGTGCCTCAAGAGTGTTATGTGATAAGAAAATATCATTCAAGCTAAAAGGTAAATATATCGTTAGCAATTAGGCCAACCATTATGTGTATAGTTATAAGTTAATGGTGACAGAGATGAGGATACTTTGTTATATTTTCAACCTTACAAGGAGAGATAAGATAAAAAAAATATAGTGGTAAGAGACAAGTTAAGAGTGACTAACATTGATAGTAAATCAAGATAGACAAGATTTAGGTGGTTCAAACATGTTAAAAGAAAACATCTTAACACCCTAATAAGAAGATGCATGAAGTTATACTTAGAGAATATAAGAGAATGAGAGGAAGACCTAAGAAGAATTTAGGGGAGCTAATTAAGAATAATATGACCCTACTAGAACTTACCTTGAACTTGATATCAATAGAAAACTTTAGTTAACTAGGATACAGGTAAAGGACCCTATATAGATAGGTCTTTCTTTTTTAATGGGCCTTTTGAACCTTTTCATTCGATTCTTGTGTCTTTTAATTAGTCTAAAGTCTTTGGTTTGTAGCACTTGCTCCTCTAGTTATTTTATGTTGGACCCCATTCCCGGAGCCCAACTATCCGAAGTCAAAAAGCGTGAGCGGGTTTCCTTGTAGGGTTATGTCAATGTACCCTTATTAGCCATCATCGGTTCCTCATCATTCTCATAACATCTCAAGCCACAAAGGCGAGCCCACACAATGAAATCACAATAATCACAATTGACTTCTTCAAAATTGTAGCTCTTAGTCTCTAGTTTATTTTAGAGCAAGAACCATCTCAATTGGAGCTCTAAAGCTCAAGATATGCTTGAAAATCCAAAGTATGCTCATAACCAAGTCATGCTCTTCCAACTGATCCCTCATTTTCCTTCCATCGATATTTTTCAATTCAACACCAAAAGCTACAAATTTTTATGAAGAGATAGGAAAATGTGTTAAGAATCTATCGCTTCAAGAATCACCTCAATCGGAGGTCAGACGAAGAAGTTATGGCCAAACGAATCCAACATGTTCATGTCCTTACTCATATTGTACATGCCTTGGCGCAATTGCTATAACTCTCACTACAGGTGTCTGATTGGCTTCGTTTTTGGATGATTTGAAAGAAGACTTCTAGATCTACAACTTTAAAGTGAAATTCTGTCATTTGGAGGGTCAAAAAACATGGGCCATGTAAACCAACACGGGCTGCCCGTGTGACTTTCGGGTGAAAGTGTGCTCCTGCGCTGGAAACACACGGCCTGTGTGATTTTACACGGGCAGGCCGTGTAACCTTCGGGTGAAACTAAAATTTCACCCTCCAAGACCCCTCCAAAGGATCCTAAACCCATCCTAACATCCCTTCTACTCATAATCTTGCCAAAATCAACTCTTTCTAGTGCGATATCACTTCATATGCTCTAATTATTCGGGATACACATCATATGCAACATAATCTACTCAAACAATCATATCTCTCATCTACGATATCCAAAAATCGCATACTTTATATCGTTGGAAAGCTATAAAGACGAACGTGTAGACAACTTTGTCTAATTCAATCTAAATTAACCTAGTTTTCCCTTAGAAATCATAATACACATTTTTACTCTCATGAAAAAACTTGAAATTTTGCACTATACAAACTTGGAATATCATGAGCATAACCATTCAACTACCAATTGGAATTCTTCAATTCTCAATATCAATTCATTTGACTCCTCATATTCAATAACATCTCATCATTCACCAACAATCCTATCTTTCTTTTCCATAATATCTCACTTATATATATAGCAATAGTTCATGCTCAAGATTCATCATCTCAAGTTAAAGACTTCAAACATACCTAATTTCAACTTAACATCATCCATACACAATTCATATGTTATTAACATCATAAGATAAGTGTTTACAAAGATTTAATGGCATTACAAGCCACAATACATCAATTCGCAAAATCCCCAAGATACACAAGATACTTGAATGATAATTGCTCAAAATGCAACAACAACCTTGTTTTACATAAATTACTCTAAAACAAAACAAAACATGCAAATTCGGATTTATGCTTTGATTCACTTTCACTCGATCTCTTGCTCATCACCTGGAGATGGGAATGAAAGGGGGTGAGCTTAAAGCTCGTTAGTAACAAGTTTATAACCGAGAAACAAGCGAAAACCATTGAAAGATTTATTTCCATTGTAAAATTCAAATTGAAATCCATGTAACATATATTTCCAAATTCACAACTTATCAAGCAATTCATAAACATCATAAATCATGAATTCGTCAAACTTGTCACAAATCATAAATACATAAGCACATCAGAAATGGTTTGGGTAGGTCCATATTCATGACGCACTACACATTCCCACATAATGGTCCTGTATAGCCGTAAACTTAAGGGAGTCCTTGAAGGAGCTTCGTGTCACTACCGGGCAGGCGGGAGAAGCCTATTCTTGGGTCAACGTGCACGTGACGGTTCTTGAGGGACTACTACAAACCCACATAACATGAAATTCATGACTTGAAAACAGATTGCCCAAATGGCAAAATTTTGGAAACTTGTTTTTTATGAATATGCAATTTTTCGAAAAACCCTTTCATGTAGCAATTCACAATTCATCATCAAAATTTCATACACCAAAACATATAACAATTTCGCAAACCATTCAAAAGCAACAAATGCCACCATTATAAAGAAATTGAGAAATCATTTTATTCTCTTGACTACAAAGAAAACATAATGGCTAATTATCCAATTATAAACATGAAACCCACCTTAATTTCCTTGCTTGCAACCCTTGCTCAAAAAGCCTTTACTCTTGCTCCTTTTGCCTCTCTTGATTTTCCTCAACATTGACAAAAATTCTCAAATTAATAGGCATTCCAAATTGAGAAACCTATAAGACATAATCCCTAAAATTGATCTTAAAAAACTTAAACCCATACATTTCTTAAGCTATATAAACCAAAACCCTTTCAAAAATCCAAAATGTTAAGATCTAACTTACCTTGATTCTTCACCAATTGA
>JAOTBA010000205.1:30940774-30957056 GCA_025629845.1 Erythroxylum squamatum
AGAATTTCCAGCCGCTACTTACAAACTCTTTAGAAACAATAATTTCACTCATTTAATTGGTCAACTTTCAACCTCTTATGCTGATGGAGAAACTGCTGACACAATCTCTCGTATGGATTGCTTCCATTTGGCGGGCTATTACGTAGCAGCTTGGCCAGAGGTGCCTTAATTTTCCAGGAAAAAAGAACGTCCAGTGATCTCTTGTAGATGGATGTTATTGTTCAATATTATTGCGCATGCCTTTCATGAACAACGTAACTAGATATCTTGCTTACTTGTTTCCTTTCCTGCTTCTGATTGATATGATGTCAACTTCTTCTCCCAGGCTGGGAAGCCAATTTGGACAGGCAAAGGCGCGGAGTTATGGTGGCTCCAACGTTGTCACCGGGTATGACAAGATGATAGAAGGGTTTCCCATGATAGTGCCTCAGATCCCAATCGACTTTCGCTGCTTATGCAATTGTTACGGTTGTTGTTCTATATTTGCAATATGGCTATTTTCATTTCCAGAACATAAAATGGAATTTCCTGCTGGTCAAGCTCGTATAGCATAAATCGGAATATGATCGTTTAATTCAGTACTCTTGAGTTTGAAATTCGTTTAAATCAAATTTAATTAGGTCCTTAATTTTTATTAAGACAAATGTATATATAATCAACGTTCATAAATTTCTTTCGTCGCTCCGAGATTACCATGATCTTGTATGATCAGGTTAATGGTCATATTACATATATAGTATCCAAGTCAATTTATAAGTATAGCTAATATTCTGATTGTTTGTTTTTCATAATTTAATCTAACATCAACTAAATATATATTACTTAATATATTAATTATTAATAAAATTTATGAATAATTTTATTTATAATTGTTTAAAATACAATTAGTTAAATAAAATAAAATAAATTAAGTAATTAGTAATAAATATAATTAAATTTAAAATATCTTTAAAATATATAAAATTCAAATAAAATGTTGATATAATAATTAAAATAAATTTTAAATTTTAATTATTTATTTTAATAAAATAAAATAATTTTCATTGATAATTTATTAATAAATACTATATAAGATATTAAAATAAATTTAATTAATTAAAAATAATTTAACTTTAAATTTTGTCTAAAACATAGGTTACTTAAACTTGAAAATTGTATTCTTTGGAGCAACAATCATATCTACGTAACATTTTTTTTTGGGTACATATATCTACGTAACATTAGGTAACTACTAACTAACCACAAGTGATTGAAAACATGACAATGACATTTATATGTAAATTTCTTTTGCCGATAGAATCATCTCCTATTAGTCAATCCGACCTCGTTTCCGACTCGATATATCATAATTAATACCCAATCCCAAATATAGCCTTGTAAAAAGGGTTTCAGTTGGTCCATTGTTTCATTTCGGAACAATTAATGGCGACATCTCGAGCGCGGAGCCCGCGGAGTCTCTTTTCCTATAAATGAACGATCTCTAGGTCATATTTCTCGCTTCACTCCCCGCAAAACCTAACCACATCGGCCGTCCCAAATGATTACAAACGAGCCCAGCCAGTCTGACCCTAGGTTTTATCAAGATGGGAGAAACCCTGGTAAAAATTGGGACCATGGAAACCCTAATCTGGGGATAAGTAGTCCTAATCTATGGAATTCGCGGCAATACTCTTTTCCCAGTAATACCCAATTCAATTATCAGAGCCAGAACCAGAATCAAAGTTATACAAATAGGGGATAACCTAATCAGGGACATGATTATCCAAAAAACCCTAGTCAGTGGACTCAGAACTGTCCCCTGTACCAAAACCCTACTCCAATATATCCTAATTTCTAGGATTATGGGCAACGCAGAGCCCCTTATGCATGGAGCAGTCATCAAAATCTGGGGTACCCGCAAATGAGAAACCGAGTCAGGGCCTCAACTAGTCCAAACCCCTAATCAAGGGCGTGCTGCTCCTGAAACCCAAGGGCAGAGTCATCAATGTTTCTGCTCCGACATCGTCCGTTTCGGGTTTGGCATGTCGTTGCTACGAGGGGAAGGTTAAGGAGGCGGTCGAGTTGTTGGATAAAGGGGTTAAAGTCTATCCTATGTGTTTCAATTCTTTGTTTGAGTTGTGTGGGAAGCTTGAGGATCCAAAAGAGGTGAATGATTACTTTTTGCAATCTAAGTTTAGGGTTGTTCTTAAAGTTGAACATGAAGGTGATAATTACTTTTTGCAATCTAAGTTTAGGGATGTTCTTAAGTTGAACATTAAGGTGATTGTAATGTATGGGAAATGTGAGAGTATGACTGATGCCAGTGGAGTTTTTGATCACATGCCAGATAGGAATACGGATTCCTGGCATTTGATGATAAAGGGGTATGCAATTAACACTTTGGGAGATGATGGACTGTTGTTATTTGAACAGATTTGTAAATTGGGACGGAAGCCAACTGGGGAAACGTTTCTGATGGTTTTGTCAGCTCGTGCAAGTGTAGATGCAGTGGAAGAGGGGAACAGATCACCTGTTCCATTATTCTGTTCCTGTCCTGTTCTATGAATATTCATCCATCCAACAAATGAAACCTATAAAAAATGGATGGATGGATGCTCATGGAATAGGATAGGAACAGAATAACGAGAGCAGGTGATCTGAACCCGTGAAAGAGGGTTTCATATATATTTTGATTCCATGAAGGAGGAGCTTGGAATTAATATGGGGATGGAGCATTATGTAAGCATTATCGAGGTTATTGGAATATGTGGATATCTTCATGAAGCTATATTCAGAAATTGTCATTTGAGCCCATGGTGGAAATTTGGGGTGCCTTGAGAAATTGAGCTCGGATCCAGGAGATGTTGCCAAATAACAAAAGACTTCATTTTAAGGATGGGAAATGTTCTTGTGGTGATTACTGCTGAAGTCAGCATTGTTGTAGAGTTCTAAATGCATTTATTGAGGTAACCTCTCATTTAGAGATGTGACATGTAAAGTGGTATGGTTACTGCTAGTAGCACAGATCAGCAATCCTTGATGCAGAACCAATCTGTTTAACCCAATGCTCGATCAATTTTATTCATCTCTGTCAATTGCTCCTGTTCAATTCTTTGCTTTCCTCAAAAGTTTTCCTTCGGGGTCAAAATTTTCTCTGATTCCATCATTTAGAAAGAGGTGCTATCCAAATTCAAGATCGCGTGAATCTTAGAAACATGCACAGAAGACATCTTGTAAAGATTTGATGATAGCAGGTAACAAAATGGAGTTTGGCTATACCGAAAATCAACTTTCGAAATGACCGTTCTGTTTCAACGGTATCTTGTTGATCTGTAAGTATACGTTTGGCCTTTCCGTACAGATCGTGGTAAAAGCGTATTACATCACAAAAGAAGAAGGGAGGAACTTAAGTACTGGCATTATGTATTGTACATTATTGTATGATCATTATTTGTGTTATAGAAGTTGATGTGTATTACAAAGATTTAAAAACACACAAGAACTAGATTCACCCAAATACTATTATTGTCCACTTTGTTAGGCATCTTGGTTCAGCGCAAGAGACCTACTCATCCATGTTTACCATACCATCACCATCAACATCCACTGCCCTTACCACTCTACGGCAATCCTCCAGACTGCAACTCTCACCAAGATGCCACAGGACTTTCATAACTTCCTCTGCACTTATCTTCCCATCCCCATTTGAATCAAACGTTCGGAAAGCGCTCTGTATGTCCATTGTCCTAACACTCCCTCCCTCCTTCTGTGCCTCAACAAACTCCTTGAAATCAATGCAGCCGTTTCCATCCAAATCAACTACTTGGAAAATCTTTCGGATTTCTCCAGTCCGGCTGCCATGTCCCAGAGCCCTAATTGTGGCCTTGTACTCCTCCGGAGATATCTTACCATCTCTGTTGGAGTCGAATTTGTCAAAAACCTGCCTCATCACTTTCAAATTTAGCTGATAGGTGGGCAAAAAACCTTTTTCTCTGTCCCTAGATGAGAACAGTCGAAATGGTTTTCGCAAATATTTACTTCTTGAAAGCTTGTATTGAAACTCTAAAAAACGAACGGTTGACATTCCCGGATGGTTTTTTCCTGGGAGGGAAAATTTTGGAGAGGTCGTTATCTTGCCTTCAATACCTTAATGGCAGGTATATTACCTGTCTTTGAGCTTTAGAATCCGAAGTTGGGATAACTACTAAAGAATATAAAAAGGTCGGGATAGAGTGAAAATTCTTATGTTATTCCTCAATTGATATGGAAGCAATTTACGCAACAAAAGATTCTCAAATCAGGATGAGATGGAAGCCTGTGGTTCCAAAACATAGTTAGAGAACAATGTTAAAAAATACATTCCTTGCAAAGGTTAATGTGAATCCCTTTGCTTGTCTCATCCAACTTCTCCTTTTGAAGATATTCTATCTATAAATGATACGTGCAAATTGTCCAAGCTTGCATGAAGCCTACAGGTGAAAAGTCACTGGCAGGTATAATCCCAGAGGAGAAAAACAATGTCTCGAGTCAGGGTGGCTTTCCATCATCCAAGTCCTCCATCAGGTCAATGTCCTTTCGAGCTGTTATCTTCTGCACATATCCTTCACAAGAATAACTCATCAACTCTGTTCTAAACTTTTGATTTAAACCTCGATGACTATTGAAATGGCATTCATTTCCAACAATAAAAACAACAGACTAACTGCAGGGAGAACCGCATATAAGAAGAGTTAAGCCTAATACACGAGCAGGTAATGCTGCACATGGGGAAGGAAGAGCAAAAGTAAACTTTAGGTGTTGCACAGACCTTAAACTTTCCAAACATTTGTATAAGGCTTTCTCAGATGAACAATTTCTCAATGGAAACTTTTCAATCACTTATTTCATAAGTTTTTGGTTGTAAAGCCACTAAATCTTGAATGCAGCACTCGTCATGGGACATTTCTTTTGCTTTTAAATATTCACCAGTACACAATATGGTCATATCAAATAAAAAATCCTAGCAAAAGAGGGGGAGATTCCAGAGCACAAAAAAGAAAAATAAAGACCTAAATTATAGTCATACCAATGAAAAAAAAAGGTTAAATGAAAGAACAACAGAAAGATTCATCAAACTTATAGAACAGATACAAAATGGTAATCTATGATATATACTACATCTATCAACACAAAAATCAAAGGTAGTTTTTATGTGGATAGTCTTTCTAAGTGTGATTTTCTATTCACATGTCAGCTTGAGATGAGGGAAAATAAATATCATCGACCATTGTTTATGTTTTGTTTTAAGTACGACCGCTTAGATATGGAGAAGAGAAGAAATATAATACCTATTCCAAGGCAAGGAACACATTTGCAAATTGTCTCTTTCCCTCTTTTGTTATAATAGCTGACAAATCCAGACCCTTGGCAACTTCGACATTTTCCAGTCCATTCGTATACCACCTCTTTACAGTCCTACAAAGATTCAGAACCACATTAATGTGGTACCTGACATTCATAAGAAATGCTAGTCATGAAGTGGCACAAAGCTTCAAACGAACTCCCAGTATTGAGTTTGGCTAAAAAACAAATAGGTCAATGCATAAACTAAGCATTTGGCACTGCCATCTAAATGAAGTCATAGAATAGATTATTACATAACAATTAGGCATCAAGACAACCAAAGATTCAGTGAATAAAGTTCCTCCCTTTAGCCAACTTTTGCTTCAACAATAATTAGCTGCATGACATCTCCCTCGTATTGGAAACATGGATGCATAAAATTATGACATTCTAAATGAGGCCACATTTACCAACGACCTTCATAAATTATGAATCTTTGGGGTGCTGGGAAATTGAAGAAGGGTACCATTCAAACCAAACTAACCTAGCCTCGTTAAAGAAAACGTAAACTCACATTATGGAGCAAAATTTTCTCGGAAGAACAACACGATAATTTAGAATTCTAAATTGGTAAAGCTCCAAACTTTCTATGAACAGTGAATTAAAAGAAAACAAAAAAGTGGATAAACATTACCTGAATTTCAGGATCACATCTTAATCTTTTATCAATTTCCTCAGGAGGAACAGGTTTAGAATCAGGGTAAGTCATGGGAAGAGGAAGTGGGTCGGCGTCATCGGCCAAGTAACTCTCTCTATTTCTCGACCATTTCCTCTCTCTCGCATTTACTTTACTACCCCCACTCCCGCCAACTCCCTGCTGCTGCGCCGCCGTAGAGCCGCCTTCTGAGACGGATGAAGAACCGAGTCCGTCGGATTCCTGCCCAATTCGGATGCTGCCGGCGTCGGCGGCAGCATAGAGCTGGAACCAGCGGTGGTAAGTGGGACTTTCTGGGAGCTCAAAGCCCACGAAGCAGCGGGAAGAGGTTGTGGGGGTGGTTGGAAGACGGAGAAGAGGAGTGGGTTTTGATGATAATAAGAGAGAGCTATGGTTTATGGGAAGCATTTGGTGTGTCTACGGATTAGAAAGAGACAGAGATTGGGACAGTGATTGTGCAAGAAACTTGTAAGAAGGCGGAGGTTGGGCTGGGTTGTTTTCTTCTGGTTGAATGGGGAATATCGAAGGTGGAACCAATAAATTGTTAATACAATACACGAAGTTTTCTAGGATGGTTAGTGGGCTAGGGATGGGTACATGTTCTCTAGTCGTTGCCGTTTTAGTTGTCTAAAAACTTTTGATTTTGTGAGTTAGTTCAATCGCCGCCAGTTCCATAAAGCTTGGAATTCTGTCGTATATCGACTTTAAAAAAAAAACGTATATTGATTATTGAGAAAGAATATGCCAGCCATTGATTCACCAACCGTAAGCACCGATTACATATATAATCGTTGAATATCAAGTTTGTACTGTTTATTTCCTACAACTAATTAGTTAGTTGTAGTGTATTAATAAAATAATTTAAAGACATTCTTTATATTCCACGTAATTAGATATGCATGATAATTTTATGAGATAAATATATATTACAAATGAAATTACGATGATTCATATTGTATTTATGTATTATCTTTAAATTGTTCTTAGTCATTGTTTTATTAAGACTAGATATTAATATAACATAAAAGACTAGCATATGTTATATTTTTCCTTATGAAGGAAGTAGTCGATCTCATAGACTAAAGTATGAAGATACTTAAACAAATGACTTTTTAAAAAACAAGTTCGTTGAACTAATCTCATATGAGAAATTCATTTGAAACATTACTTAAATATCTATGGAAATTTTCATTGTAATGATTATATAAGTGATCATTTGATTTGAGATCTCAAAAGTTATCTTATATAAGAATTGCTATGTTTTGATACTACTTATGACATATGCTAATCATTGGTAGTTCAATCGGTAGTCATTAGATGTAGTATGAATTATATGGAAGTAGTTGAGTGATCAAAATATAATTAATCATCCCAAAGTAATTAAGGAGAATGTTTCATTTTTCTCGATTAGTATTAATTCAGAAAATTCTTGACCAAGGTAGAATGATGTTTTATAAATAGTTTACAAAGATCATTAATTGAATCGATAACTAATGGTGAAGAACTAATATGACTGGATTCAAAATGGAATCGACATTAATTTCATATTCTATATCTAATAAGAACATTGTATGATAAAAAGATTTAATTATACAAAAAAATTATGCACGGAAAGGTTAGCTAAAACTACTTTGACATTCCTAAATATTTGTGCGGTCATGATATGTTGCTAGACGTCAATCTTAATTTATGAATACAATTTTTTTAATTACAAAATTAAAGATAAATTAAAAGAGTTTAATTTATCTAATCCTAAATATATTTTAAGGTTATAATTAGTATTCATTGCCAACATATTTAGGAACCTAATGAGTCGCATATACAGAACATGCTAAAGAGAGAAAAAGATATTTACTCAAGTTGAACTTGAATGTAAAGTTTTAGAAATTTTATGATTAAATATGAGATATTTAATAAATAAGGATCAATATAAGATATTAGATCTTATTTGGGAATAATTGGTATTTAATTAGAATTATCTTTAATTCTAATTAAAGATTAATTGAAATTAGAATTTAATTTTAATTAAATTACTAAAATGTCCAAAAACAATTATAAATAGGCTTAAGCTTTGATAGAGCTAGCACTATTTGCCTATCCCTCTCTACAATAGATGCAAAGTTCTCTCAACTTGTTATATGAATATCGTTAGATATTGAACACTTGTGCAACTACAATGATTAAGATGGACCAATTTCAGAAACGATTTGAGGAATACGACAAGAAAATGATTAAGCTTTGAAATAAGGTATAAATTAAAATTCATGTTTTATTATGATTTATGTGTTAATCATTTTGTAGAATTTTAGTGATTTTGACTTTTGAAAAATCAAATACAAAAATTTTTGTAATTATTCTACCATTCGCAGGATCGTATCCTGACCCGATTTGCCAACAGTGGTATCAGAGTTAACTTTAATTCTATGATTTGATTAAATTGTTTGATTATTATTGATCAAAAATTAGAATTGAATTTTCAATATGATTTAAAAATTGTTTAGTAGTTAAATAAATATATGAAAATAGTTTCATTTATAGTAAAACATCCAATACAATAGAAACCTAAAATACAAGTTGGTTTATGGCTGAGAAGACAACAGCTGGAAAATTTTTGTGATGAGATTACAACATCTTCTTCACCTCTTGCTAAGGAATCATAAAAAGCCCTTTTATAGAAAATATTTTGATTTGAGAATTGACACAAAACAACTGGCAGTTTGTTATGTTGGTTATTGAATCTCAATTCCAAATATTCCAACTGATAACGATGACTATTGTCAGCGATTGGGATGTGTGAATTTAAGTATGTCAAAGTCTCACTGTCTCTTCAAAGAACCCTAAATGTTATGGTTTATGGTTAGTGCTTATGGTTGAAGTTGTAGTTATCGTTTATGGTTAGTGTTTTTGGTTCAAGTGTAGTTATGGCTTATGGTTAGTGTTTTTGGTTGAAGTGTAGTGACATAAATTTGTAACGTTGGTAGCTGGAAGTAAGGGAGATGTACACGACTGGCAGTGGTGCTTCATGTAGCTAAGAGTGATGTAAGCAACTTTAATGCTATATTTAGATGGGGGTTTATTAATGGAATAGAATGGAATGGAATGTTATTCTATCGTTTGGGAGGAGGGTTTATAATAAAATGGAATGGAATGAGATGAAAGATGAGAGTTTTATATTACATCTCATTCCATCCTAAACAGTAAAAATGAGAAACCTTAGATTTGAAGGGTTTAAGATGGAATGTAAAATGATAAAAACAACTTTTTACTATATTACATTATAAACCATTCTTTCAAACAACATTTCACTATATTACATTATGAACCCTTCCATCCCTACCAAATAACAATTTTATAATATTACATCCATTTACATTCTATTCCATTATAAAATATTCCATTCCATTCTATTCTATTAAAAACGTTACGTCCAACCAAACATAGCCTAAGTTGCAGTGAGAAGCAACATCATCAAAAGACTGCATGTCGGTTTTGTGAGGGCTGAAATGGTTAAAACAAAAAAAAATAAACCAATAAAAACCCAAAGGATTTTGTCATGCAACCCATTCATATATTGAAAAAGCACATAGTGAAAGCATGTACACCATTATACCTTGAACTTGGTCTCAAAACCAAACAGAAGATCTCACGACTATATATCCTTCCTCACGGCTGTCTCTTCTTTAATCACAATCTTTTTATACAAACCGAACCGTATCAACGGGCTGTTTTTTCATGAAATTGTTATATGATAGTCCAACGGACTATTTTTCAGATCAAACTTGATTTATTAACTTGAAATTTGCTTAAGTCTTGATTCTGTTCCAATTTTCTGTTCTGTTATCAATAATATTTAGTATTAGGTGATTAACATATGAAGAATTTAGGAATTACAAAAACAAAATGTCATGTCTAACATATTTAGTACATAAGATTCTTCGCTTTACCTTAGGTTTGATAAGGGTCATAATTTAAGCAAACTTGACTTTTCCTTTGTATTTATTATATTCTAAATAACATATGAAAACTATGAAAACAAATTCCATGTGAACTATGAAAAGCCAATCCTCTCGTGGTCTGTTGAAAAGGTTGGAGCACCTTATTCTTGTTAGGATGTTCCAATCTTATACCACTTAATTTTATTCACGTATTTATATAAACCTTACATAAATATGTAAATAAAATTTAATAAAATAAGGTAAAAATTGATCGATCCAAAAAATAAATCTGATATCATCAACTTATACCTTTTTTTTAGAAAAAAATGAAGAACCAATACCGCTTTGTCCACTGTCTACGGCAATCATGGCTGTCTACCAAATACACTTTTTCACCACCATTTCACTAAACTTTGATTTTTTTAATTTTTATTTAATAAATTTTTTATCATTTTTATATTAATAAAATAGTACTTGTTATAATCTAAATAACATATAAAAATAATAAATTACTTGAAAGTTTAATAAAAGATTTTAAAAAATCATCTTTAAAATTATTAAATATTTAAAAGATTTAAATTACTCAGGGTCATGTCATTTTAACTTGCTCCAAAAAGGTTAAATCTCCAATCCCAAGAGCCCTCAATCGCGGGCCCGACCAACCCTGGAAGATTGCATCACGGTTTAATCTTGGTCAGCCTCCTAACAGAGCGGTCCACTGCCACCCGTTACCGAGAGTCAAACCTAAGACCTTGCTCTAATTGACCCTGCTAGATTGCCAACCAAACTATCCGTGCGGTCATGTCATTTTAACTTTGACATGCCTGAATTAGTGGCGTCTTTTAGTTTCTAAAAAGGAAGACCAGGAGAACATTAAATACCTGTGAGCGTAATTTTGGCAGAGAGTAGCTGAGCTAACTGCTAAGTGCCTAAAAAGTAAAAACACAGCAGAAGTCAAGCGGAGAATAGTAACTTAGTTGGTTGATGTGGACTCACCATTATCTCGTAACTGCAGTTCGGTTTAAAATTTAATAAATTCGGGTTAAATAATTTAAATTTAGATTCAATTTCGATCAACGTAATTATAATAATGTTGTTTTATATAAAATTGGATTGTTTAAGTATACTAAATCGGATTTCAAATCATCATCGTCGTCATTATCACTCAGTCCGAAATCTCGCAATGAAGCGAGGTCTGGAAAGGTCCGATAGTACGCAGTCTTACCCCTATATAATGAATAGGTTGTTTCCAGTAGATCTACATGTAAATGAGACAATATAAGAATAATGCAGGGTACAAAAATAATTCTTAAAAAAACATAAAATAATGAAAATACCAATAATGGAGAATACCTGATGGAGGTCAGATCTGCGAGAACCTAAAAGCCTACAAAGTCCATCCCTCTTTGTCACTCAGTAAGTAATGGGACCTTCCTCAGAGACTCTGTCGGAATGGCCCCTTACTGTCCTCCCGCACCTGCCGTGCAATTTGTGCAACGTGACGCGGCATCTCCTAGTAACTGCAACGGTTAATCCTTTACCCTTATTCGATCTCGCCAAACTTTTCTATTTCTAGCGACGATCCTGCCAAATCGAATCTCAAATGAATATTTTAAATTAATTTTAGCCTATAATTTGATTAATCGAGTTCACTTTAAAAAAAAAAAACCGGAGAAACCCGCAATCGCTTTTTTTTGGAAGCGTACTGGGTAAACTTTTAGATTAACGCAATAATCTGCAAATCACGCGCATTAGACAAGCCCTGTACGACAAACTCAATCAAGAGAGCGTAAGTAGGAAGATTCGAACACAAGACCTTTTGACCTTGTACCTCTTATTCTACCAACTTGAATTTAGGATTGAACTTAATCATGCCACTTAAAATAATATTATTTTAGATTATAACAAGTTATTTGAATTTTGTAAATCAAATACGAGACAAATCTCTTAAATTTAATCTTGACTTATAATTCGATCAATCGAGCTTCATTTGATGTTTAGTGAGTTCAAAACCACATAATCCAAATTTAGGTTTAAACCTAATCGAACCACTTAAAACAATTCATTGGGATATTTTAAATTGGATCTCAAAAAGAACTCTTAAATCTAATCTTAACCTACAATACAATCAATTGAGTTGGATTCAAAGTTTACCGAGCCGCTTAAAATAAAGTTGTTTTTGAATGATACCATTTGGATATTTTAAATATTAACATTAGACTAATTTTTTAAATTTAATTTTTACTATGCCTAGATTAACTCGTTCTTTTTATAATTGTTAGGCTTCGGGTTAAGTCAAACCTAGATAATTAAAGTCAAAATTTTGATTCGATACTCAATTTTTTAAAAATTTAGGTATAAATGTTAGTTAAATCAAGTCAAATTTGTTAATTTTAAGTTAGATCAGTCTCGAGCTAATTACTTTGCTTAAACTTAAACCATTTCATTAATTTTGGACGGAGTCGTGGTGGGGTAGGGTTCTAATCAACTTCTTCACTTATTGGTAAAGGCAACATTAATCAAGTATATGAACCTCGTGACCGTCGCATTCCAGTTCTCACCGCCCCACAATTGCCGACGCACTTCACGGGTGCGATTACAAATGGAGTCCTAAAACTGTAATTTTTCACCATTCAAAGGGTCTTTCCATGACCATCCAAATGAATCATTCAACTTTTACGCGAACCGCTTTAACTTCCAAAAACAACTTTTCAACAACTCAGGTCTTCCGAGATTATATCGTCTATTTGAGTTAATTAGTTGTACGTATTCTATTAAATCTCATTTATACGTTTACGTTAAATTTATATAAGTATATAAATAAAATTAAGTGGTACAAAATTAAAATACTTTAATTAGAAAAGGGTGCTCCAACCCAAGTTTTCCAGCAAATTCTTAACAATATTAATAATCAACCAGATCCAACCGACTCAATAAGAAAAATTTTAAATTAAATATTTTAGTTTAATTTTTAAAATTTTAATTCAATTTATTATAATAATTTTTATTGTTAAAATTGATTAATTTATTAATTAATCGGTTAATTTTTACATATTCAATTAAATTTCATATTCTTCTATGAATAAGGACATGCTCTTTTATTCATATTTTAAATTCTTTAATTTACCGTTTAAATATTTTAAATCTTAAACCACTTGTATTATTGGTTTAACCTCCGTTTCAATTTTTAAAACATTAGTAATTATGGTTAAGTCTTCGTGATCATTTAAACTAAATGGCCATTAATTATTTGATATGACACATATTTTATTAATGATTAATAAGGAATTGTATAAACAAGCATTACAAAGATATACATATTTTAAAATCTATTTTTATTTGATTAAATAGTTAGAAATTTTAAATAAACTGTTGAACCTTTAAATAATTTGTTAAAAATTTAATCGTCTTTTATAGAAATTTATGGAAATATTTTTAACAAATTAAAAATAGATATATGCATAAAACTTATTTAAACAAAAATATAATAACTATGTAAACTAATTTTATTGAATCTCTTTATTACACAAATACAATAAGTATTCATCTTATAGTCATAAAATATTATTTATTTTACTATAATTAAGTTTATTTAATTAGATCATTTTATCATCATTATACTTAATCAAAATTTATTTTTTAGTCTTTAACTATCCAATAAAGAAAAATTCCATCACAGTTAACAAGTAGAAGTGACAATGAATAGAGTCGAACTTGGATACGAGTTTTATGGATAGGCCAAGACTTGACCCGAAATTTAATTAAGTTTAAATTTGTGAGATTTCACGTTGTTTAGAGAAGAGAACGAAATACGTCTTATAATGATACGGATACCTCTTCTTTATAAACACATTTTTTCATTTGCAAGAAGAGCAAAATTGTGAAGGTTTTGACCCGATGGACAATTCAAAGCAGATAATATCTATGGGTGGGTGATCTAGACTGTTACAAAAGTTCTTAACAAGTTCAAATTAGATAGGACTTAGTGGCCCGAAACCTTATAGACTCAATTAAATAGAATTAATTTCAATTAAATATATTTTTAATTTAAAAAATTTAGAATAAAATTGTTTTTTATCAAAAATTTCAAACTTCAGATTAGGCCTAAGCTCATACGGTCTACTGCTCCCAAATTGTTGTGCCCAATTGTACCTTTAAGATCCTAACTATCCAACTTATTGTAACAGATGGTTAAGATTTATTCAGGCACAGCAGGTACAGCAACTCTGAAACAACAAATTTGTTTCCCGTTCATACTCAAATTGTTCGAATCTAAATTCAAGCAAAAGTCTAAAAATTTTAAACAGTATATACAAAATTATTAACTAAGTGGGGTCTTCTTTGTCAATTTGCTCTTGGCTTTTGACCAAAAAAAATACAATGAAAGTTATAGGTTAAAATTAGATAGGATGGGACAGATAACGGAAGCTTAAAGATTGAAATTCCGAATAGACCACAAAATTGTCTATGTGGTCGGAAGTTGGCCGTTGAAGATACACTCTGAATTATTGGATTCCAACTAACATGGCTCGTCCTACTTACTACTTTATGAAAAGCTTTTTCCCTTCGCTTAATGTTGCTTTTCCTTGAAGTAATGTTACTTTTAATTATGTAGTTATCACGAAACAGTGACATCATTTATCAATATTTTAAAAGCATAAACTGATAAGATAAGTTTAAAAAGTTTAACTGGAATTATATTATTATAAAATCAGTTAAAAATTGAATAAAATTAAAATTTTTAAATGTGATTAAAATATATTGTCTTTATTCAATGAAGAATTTGAAGTTTAATTGAAAAATAGATTATTAAATGAAAATTAATTAATTAATTTTAGTTTATATTAACTTATTAATTTACAAAAATTGACTAATTAATTAATAAATTGATCAGTTTTTGACAACGAGAGTTATTAAAGTAAACTGAACCTAAAAGTTAAAAACTAAACTGAAAACTTGAATTTTTCAAAGTTTTTACAGTTGAATTAGTCAAACCAGTTAAGTTTTTTAATCATTTTCAATTTTTATCATTAATTTTACTTAAATTAGTCTAACACAATAATAAATAATTAAAATTAAATAATAATATTGATCACATTCATTATAAAGTTAAAAGATTTATATTTTTAAGAACAGAGAGACTCTATTAGAATGACTTGAATTAGTCATGCTTAATTATTAAGTTTAATTAATCATCCAAACTCTTTAATTTTTCAATCCAATCTATGTAGGCTGCATAAGTATAATCATAAGGGGTAAAAAATATTGAACTCCCCTATAATTTAAAAAAAATTAAAACTCATTAATTTTTAAAATTTTCAATTTTTTATCATTTTAATTAAAAATCCTTTTTCTTATTTTTAGGTTAAAAAATGACAAAAAAACACGAGTAATATAGCCATTATACGTGAACCAATTAAATGTTGTTTACATGATAATCAAAGGTTGTGTATTAGTTAAGAGTAAGGTCATGTATTACTAGACTTCTTCAGATCTCACGTGTTAACGAGATTTCTATTTAATGTTGTTGTTGTTATTGTATGATAATTTAACTCAGTTTTTAAAATAGAGTTGAACTAATTAAATATGATTAAAATTAACAATTTATTATAATTATCTTAAATTATTAATTCAAGTTGAGTTTAATTAATTTGGGTCGAGTTTAAGAGTTAAGTTAGAGTACCATGTCATTGGCATTTGATTAGTTTACGTATGATTTTCATATTGTATTGTATTTTATTGCTATATTTTAACTAAAGTCTAAAAGAATAATTTTTATAAAATTAAAAACTATAAAGAGTTTTTTAATAATTCAAAATTTATAATATTTTTTTCTAAAATTTTTTAAAATACAAAATGATTTGTGTCTTTTACCTAATAAAAAATGAACCTTTTCACCAATTATAAATTGATTATACATACTTCCAAGTTTGCAAGTAAAATTGGCCTAAAAATTACTTCCACGATTAGCCCATCCTCTTCATTATTTACATTAATTAATAATTACAGTGTTCAAAAGTAACTTAGATAGGGTTGACTTGCCAAAACTAGAGATAAGGATATAGTAATTATAGATATGTTTTTTTTTACCAGAAAACTCATAAAACGGAGGGCTAAAAACTAAACCCAAGCCAGCAGGCTTACCCCATACACCCAGATCCTACAAGCCTTTCCCTATTAGATGGATTACAAGCAGAGTTATCTAACAATAAATAGGACCTAGACAAGGAGGAAAAATTTTCCAACTATGAAGGTTTGCATATAATAAGGCTACCCGAGCTAAAGAGTGAGCCGCCCTATTGGCAATCCTGCGCGTCCATTGGAAGGACAA
>JAOTBA010000205.1:30964769-30977696 GCA_025629845.1 Erythroxylum squamatum
ATATCAGAAACTTGAAGCAACAATTGTCAAAAGAATTTGACATGAAAGATCTGGGTCCAGCTAAGAAGATTCTTGGGTTGCAGATCACCAGAAATAGGCAGAGAGGGGAATTGCAATTATCTCAAGTAGAATATATTAATCGTGTTTTGCAAATTTTGTGTTGTTCTATTGGCATTCTAGGAGTGTGGAAATAGTCTAATTTCCTAACAATGGAGGTGTCGGAGGCTGAGTCACCGCCATCTCCTCCTCCTGCCCTAGAGAAGAAAGAAAAACTGGAACCTGAGTCGAAGCCAATGGAGGTAAAGGAGGAAGAGAAAGAAGCGAAAGAGAGAAAAAGCGAAAGCAGTGAAAGAAAAAGAGTTAGGTAATACTACTTATAAAAAGAAAGATTTTGAGATTGCGATTGTTTTGATACATTTTTCATCATTTGGCAAACTAAGAGACAGTGACCTGAATTATCAAAATTTGTCTATTACAGAGTTCTAATTTTATTTCTTTAATTATATAAATATGCATATATTTTATTTTTAAACCATAATAAAAATTAATTAATTTGAAATTTATATTATATTAAAAATAATTAACATAAGAGTATAATTAAAAATAAAAACAGGATGATAAAACTAAACCTGTTTTTGTTTATAATTTTTTATTACAAATCTCTACCAAACAAGCTTTTATTTTTCAATTTTTATATTAGAAATCTTATCTAAACATGTTTTTGTTTTTTATTAAAAAAGCATAAAACAATATCTAAAAATTACGATAGAAAAACATACGTAAAACAAAACGACCCCTACTCGATTCAAAATTTTTGTAGTTAAACTGACTGAAATAGTTTGATTTTTCAATCATCGCGTAATCTTATACTAAAACATTTTTTTGTTGTCGAAAGAAGGAAAATAAATATTGCGCTGAAATTAAAATTCATGTTATAATATTTGTAGGCGGACATGAACCAAAATTTGGAGATCAATTAGACAAAAATTTGAAGATTATTATTTCTTATATATTTTTACCAAGTATGGGAGGGAGACACACTGATAAAAATTTGAAGAGTGATATTGATAAATCTGAATATGTATTTAAGTATCTAATATATCTCTATATCTGAACTCGGAAGTGATGGATAACACATATTTGAACAAGATAGCTTCTGAGAATGAGAAGGCCAGATGTGAATGTGATCACGCGGGTTATTGTTTTCTCTTTATGTAAAAACAGATGTGACAAAACCGAGCTTGCTTCATAACCAAGTAAATGACAGAACAGACCGTTGGTTGCACGCTAACTGTAAACCGCCTTAGCAATGGATTATCCATTTAAAGCTAAGAATGATATAATATAATAATAATACCTCATTCCTCAATCTTCTCTTCACTCTGTTTCCAATCTCTTTTCTTTTTCTGAAATTTCATGGGAACCTCTCAAAGCCGCGAAGGTCATGATCTATCAGACTCTGACACAGACTATCAGTCAGAGGAAGAAGAAGAACAGGAAGAAGATGTTCACTGCGACGCCGTTGAGCGCCAAGAGACTCCTCAAACCTGCACTGCTTCTCGGAACACTCTCGACGAGATCGATTCCAAGCTCAAATCCCTCAAACTCAAATACCCAGATGTCCTCCCCACACGACCCGTTAAGCTCTATCTCCATATCGGTGGCAACTCCCCAAACGCCAAATGGGTTGTGGCTGATAAGTTCACCTCTTACGATTTCGTCAAGAACGATGATGATGATGATGATAATGACGGTGAATTGAGCTCGGTGTGGCTTTTGAAGGTGGGATCCAAAGTTAGGGTTAAGGTCTCGACAGAAATGCAGTTGAAGATGTTCGGAGATCAACGGAGGGTGGATTTTGTGAACGATGGCGTTTGGGCGTTGAAATTTTACACGGATGACGAGTATAGGAAGTTTGTGACCCAGTTTCAGGATTGTTTGTTTGAGAACGTTTACGGCCTTGTTGCTAACGATGAAAATAAGGTTAAAATTTATGGGAAGGATTTTATTTCCTGGATCAAGCCTGAAATCGCTGATGATACTATGTGGGAAGATGCAGAGGATGGTCATAGCACTCCTGTGCGTGCTAATCAGGATTTGATGGAGGAATTTGAGGAGGCGGCGAACGGTGGTGTTCAAAGCTTGAGTCTTGGTGCTTTGGACAATAGTTTCTTGGTTAATGATTTGGGAGTTCAAGTTTATAGGAATTATAATAAGGGTATTCATGGGAAGGGTGTTTGCGTGAAGTTTGAGGATCGGAGTGGGTCGAGTGGTGCAAGATTTACACCAAAGAAGGCGATGTTAATGAGGGCTGAGACGAATATGATGTTGATGAGTCCTTTGAGTGAAGGGAAGCCACATTCGACGGGGATTAATCAGCTTGATATTGAGACGGGGAAGATTGTGAGTGAATGGAAGTTTGAGAAAGATGGGACTGAGATTACGATGAGGGATATAACGAGTGATGCTAAAGGGTCACAATTGGATCCGTCGGAGAGTACATTTTTGGGTTTGGATGACAACAGGTTGTGTCAATGGGACATGAGAGACAAGAGAGGGATTGTGCAGAATATTGCTAAAGGAGTAGATTCCCCTGTTTTGAATTGGAGTCAGGGGCACCAGTTCTCTAGAGGGACTAATTTTCAGTGCTTTGCGACATCTGGTGATGGTTCGATTGTTGTTGGGTCACTTGACGGTAAGATTCGATTGTACTCCAGGACATCGATGAGACAGGCTAAGACAGCTTTTCCAGGTCTCGGTTCACCCATTACCCATGTGGATGTGACCTATGATGGGAAGTGGGTGTTGGGGACAACGGATACTTATTTGATCCTCATTTGCACTCTTTTCACCGATAAGGATGGTAAGACCAAGACTGGGTTTGGTGGTCGTATGGGGAATAAAATACCCGCCCCAAGATTATTGAAACTTACTCCAGTTGATTCGCATCGGGCTGGCGCCAGTAACAAATTTCACGGCGGCCATTTCTCTTGGGTAAGTTTTACTCTTTTTTTGTTCCCTTATATCTCACTTTGGATTGTTGCTTGTACATAAGTTTTGTACATCTCACATTTAACAGAAAAATTTGTCTAACGTGAATGATGAAGATGAGGACATACTCAAACTAGTTAAACAAAATGTTTAAAATTGCATCTGAACTATGTTTGTATCAACCTTTATTTGGATCTTGATTTAGAATGTCTGAGACTCAAAATCTTTTATCCTGTGTTCATGTAAACAAGATTACCAGCTTAAGTTATTTGTTTGCCACTTCCTTCAGGTAACTGAGAATGGGAAGCAAGAACGGCATCTTGTAGCTACAGTTGGAAAGTTCAGTGTGATATGGGACTTCCAGCAGGTAAAGAACACTGCTCACGAGTGCTATCGGAATCAGCAAGGTCTTAAGAGCTGTTATTGTTACAAGATCGTGTTGAAGGATGAGTCCATTGTGGAAAGTCGTTTCATGCATGACAACTATGCTGTCAGTCACTCTCCAGAAGCTCCATTAGTGGTCGCCACTCCAATGAAAGTCAGCTCTATCAGCTTGTCTGGCAAGAGATCACATGGATGAGCTTTTGTTATTAATGTTGATATCTCAATTCAATATGTATCATCTAACCCTTTTTCAATTGGTCTTGTTTCCTCTTTCATGTAATGTGAATATTATTGTAGTTGATCTTGTTTATAATTTTATCAAGTGTGACTCTTGTTTATTGGTTTCGCGCAGTGTTACAATGTATTTGGAAATTCAAACAATAAAAACACCACATTAATTCGAATGTTTTCTGTTTATCTTAACTGTTCTGGCATAACAGAATGAATTTTCACATGAGAAGTATAATAATAGGACAAGCATTTGCTTCCTTGTCCTTTTGAAGTAATGGAATATGATGTTTGTCCCAAACCCACCAGCATTTGTTAAGGTGAGACAGGGCATAATGGAAGAAAGCAGAGTAAGACGAGTGGAGGAAGCATCATGAAGAAGAAAAGGGAGGAGTGGTTGGTTGTGGATAGGAGGAGGTCTAAATCAACATTGATCAATTCCTATTAAGCACGTTAATCATGTGCTTTTGCTAGACAGACTGACAGACACTTCACCTAATGCTGAGTTGCTGACACTTTGGTCTATAGATATCACCATAAGGTAAGTGTGACCAAATTAAGACGTGAGAATATGAGAATAACGTCAGAAGTAACTTTTTGACTCTTTGTTAACAATAACTCAACCTAATTATTTGAATTTAATCAGATTCTCAACATGTTAAACATGCATGAGTGCCATTGGCTTGTCTTTTGATAAAAGTAGTAAAATAAAAAGCGCGTCATTGAGAGATGCGGCTGTCAATTTGTCTGTAAGGAATAAGCTAGCAAGCATAGCTGGACCCCAGTCCCACTTTCCTACCCTTACCATATCAGGTAATATTTTGATTTCCCCACTCTTTAACTGCCATAACTAACAATTTTCCGTTACCAAACAGGCAATAGACGAATGAACACAATAGA
This sequence comes from Erythroxylum squamatum, assembly GCA_025629845.1. Classification (NCBI taxonomy): domain Eukaryota; kingdom Viridiplantae; phylum Streptophyta; class Magnoliopsida; order Malpighiales; family Erythroxylaceae; genus Erythroxylum; species Erythroxylum squamatum. Next base: position 30,969,273 of record JAOTBA010000205.1, read on the forward strand.
AGTAACTGTAGCTTGAACCAAAAAGGAAAAAAGAATGATCAGCCAGTAACCATATATATATATATATATATATATAATGAACTTCTCTCATTGAAGAAGTAGGATTTGATTCACAGAATCTTAATGGAAAGGTAATTGATCTGTTCTTCAATTAAAAATACAGAACGGATCGACAAGAGAAGGAAAGATGGATAACAAACGGCTACTGATCACTCACACATTATTCCCTTCAAATCTACTACTTATCATCCTACAATAGTATTACTGCTCGCTTGGCAGCTATGAATATTATTGATATTGACTCCAAATAGTGGAGGCAGAATCTGACGAACTTCCTCCAAAATCCATCATCATAAGCCACTGCTCAAAATCATCATCCTGTGCAAGCAATTCATCAGCTAATTCTTTCTCCATTCGAGCTGGTACTTCCATTTTAGTTTCGCCACTCTTCTTCTGCTCTTCTTGCTCTGTATTACTACTACTCATACTGCAGGTTGTTGCAGTTGTAGTGTTAATGTTTTCAGGAAATGGGAAGTTGAGCTTGGCTCTCGGTCCTCTGAACTCTATAGCCGCCTTGTCGTAAGCTCTGGCGGCTTCCTCTCCAGTGTTAAAGGTCCCCAGCCACACCCGTGTCGCCCGCCGAGGGTCTCTGATCTCTGCCGCCCATTTCCCCCACGGCCTTTGCCTCACTCCCCTGAACTTCTTATTCTTCCCTCGCTTTCCTGCTCCTTTCTTCTTGTTGTCTTCTTCTAATTGTTCTTTTGGCGGGAAAAAGTAGTTGCATCCTAAGCAACCCTTGATCTTGCACAAATTACACGTATCCGTATCAGAAGCTGGCAGCACTGGACCGCCGTATCCGGTGGCTGCGGAAACTGTTGACTGGAAGTAAAAGTTGGAGTCTTGGGAAGTGGTGGCAGCGCCGGAGACTACGTTTCTAAGAGCAGCGACCATGACAGCAAATTCCTGCTCTTGGTCCAGGTGGGGATATGGCGAGAGATGCGGTTGTGGTGAGTCCGGAGCTTCGGTGAGCTGCCGTGGTCGCTTCGTGGGTTTGTTCTGCATTGCTCTGCTTTTCATCGGAGTGTACGCTGCGAATTTTAGTGGAAGCGTGTGCTTATATACGGTTTGGCTGGTGACGTGGCTTTGCCAGCTAGCAGTGACACCATGAAACACGTCTTTGAAGAGCGCGTTAGAAAATGACACTAAATGGCACTTTCTGTTGCTGACGTGGTAAGCATAATTAATGTGGAGTTAGAGAGAATGTACTCTGTCCCAACGGAACCTTCCCAACTCCTGACTTGGATATCCTCTTCCTCATTTGCCACTTAGAAACTTGTGACTTGGCTTCTAGATGTATGGGGTTATAATGAGACAAAACCAAGTCAACTCAACTAAGAACTGTCAATGAGATTGTATGTTAATGAAATAAAATATTATTTATTGCAGCCATTTAAAATGTGAGATTAAAGTTTTATTTTTTTTAAGGACCCATCTGATTTAAATGAGAATTAGTTTAGGTGTGAATGACTTAAAGATATCTTCTTATAATTGAGACCCTCTTAAAATACCTCGTAAGAAACCTCTCTCTCTTTATATATATATATATATATATTGTCCATTGCTGGATCAAATCTTCTGTCTCTTTTTATCCAACCATCTTATTTATTGGGTCGATGAAAGCAATTAATAGAACAGATGATCTATTAATTTTTGGAGTAATGAGTTGATTTAACATGTAAAGTTACGATGAAATAAACTTAAGATTTGCATATAAATTATTTCATTAAATAATAATAATTGTCATTTAAGTTATAATTCCTTTTTTTAATTTTAAATTAATATAACCTCAATTCTAGTCATTATTTTTTTAAAAAAAATTAGAACGGTAATAATTGTCAAGTGAATGAGTGACAAGTGTATAGTGAAGACAATAAGTACGTTTTTTTTTTCTCTAAATCTCTCTGCTCTTCTGCGAAACCTTTACATCCTAATTATCTAGTTTATTCCGGTAGTTGAAGATTGCAGAGATGAATATGCTCTACAATTGCCTCTTATAAATATCTTGTGTATCAGAAAATTTATAACGGTCCGGTGCAATGCAACCATGTATAACAATTAACTTCCGATCTTTTTGTGATACAGGAATGAATTTACTGCTGCAATATGTTTTCAAAAATTTGAATCACAAAAGGTAGTCGATGGAAGCTGCCTCACACGCTTTAGTGTTTAACTGGTCAGTTGCAACATCGAAAAACAAAAGGAGATGGAAGTGGACAGCTTAACAGTTGCCGATATAGTGACGTTTAGTGCAATCCAGAAGAAGAGCCAGCCAGATAGGATAGGAGAGGATGACAGTGACTTACATGGCCAAGTCAGAAGTTTCTTTTAAGAATGGGGAATTCCTGGACTAAGTCAGCATGTTCTTTAGTGTCGGAGGTGTTCAAGGACTAAGTCAATTACTTCTTTTAGGCACTCCAAGATTCTCTCAGGTGTTTAAGTCTGCAACAGGAGTACTTTCAACATCACCAGTTGTATTTGGATTGAGACTTACAAGTACAACTATCATTTTTTCTTTATATGATTCGTTGAGCAACCAAGCCAACGTCAAAAGAAGATAATTGCGACGGACCGGATGAAGATTACGGAATTACGGACACCGGATTTGAATAGGGACGGTAGTTGGCGGCGGTGAAAACAAGTTAACTACGAGGGACCATCAAAAAGCCAATGAAGCTTAAGGACACTAGATTTAGTGGTCGGATCGGATCAGACTTTGGTTCTATTGAGCTCGAGCCTCGAGTTGATTAGACTTTTCAATTTTTTGAATTTTTTATAAAAATTTATTTAATTTAAAATATCATATGAGAATTAATTAAAGTTACATATTTGAATTGATTAATAAAATTTAAGTTTTTATAATTAATGAATATAGAAAAAATACGTATATTGACAAAATGATTAAGATGAAACTAAATTATTTATCAAAGGATAATAGAATTGTAAAAAATGAAAAAGTATATATTAAAAGTGAGAAATTCAATTAATCGAAATTATTAATTTTAATTGATTAATAAAAATTGATATTTTAATGAATTAATATATAAAACATAATATATTGATAAAATAAATATGATGAAACTAAATTCAATAATAAAAGTGGATAGGATTATAGGAAATTAAAAATACTATATATAAAGTGAGAAATTCAAATAATCGAACTTATGAATTTTAATTGATTAATAAAAATGAAAATTTCATATTGAATGAATATATAAAACTTACATATATTAATAAAATGAGTAAGATGAAACTAAATTCATTAATGAAGGAGGATATAATTACAGGAAAAAAATTATATATAAAGTGAGAAATTCAATTAATTGAAGTTATAAATTTCAATTGTTTAATAAAAATTTAGATTTCATAATGAATGAATATATAAAACATAAATATATTGATAAAATGAAACAAAATTCATTAGCGAAGGAGGATAGAATTATATGAATGAAAAGAAATATTATATATAAAGTAAGAAATTAATTTAATTGATGATAAGGACAAATTTCATTAATTTTGATGATATAATTTACAAAAGATGATTATGCAAATTTTTTAAATGATACAATTTACAAAAATTTAAGATAAAATCATGACATAATGTTCTAGACTGGAACTGCAAGAGTGAAGAGTAGGGACTAGAGAGAATAGCTAATTGTTGTAGTTAGGATCATCAATAGTTTGCATCACTTTTTTTGTATGTAGCAACATTATAATGTAAACTTGATTGTTGAGTATGAGTATGTGTATAACTAATCACCTTCGCATAAGTACTTGTGGCTATATTAATATAAAAATTAAAAAAACAATATAAGGTAAGATAATATAAAAAATAGACAAATTTGATATATCAAAAAGAAAAGAGATTACCTTTAATATCTTCATCACCTAACTAAATTCGGGCATACATAAGGGCTTCCATAGTACAAGGATAAAGTCGAGCACAAAGAAAATTAATAACCCTACAATCATTGCTAAAATCAAAGCAAACTCCAAAGCAACAGTAGATGATGAAATTGTTAATAGGTCTTGTACAATTACTTGTATGATTGAAAAATTATTTTCACAACTTTTTCACCATAATAATGTGTCGAACTGCACAACACTAACTTCGGTCACACAATTTTCAATCAAACATGTATCTAACTCCATCATATTGTATGAAGTTCTAGCCTTTTTTTTCTTTCACAAATTTTGTAAGTAATAGTAATAAGCTGCTCTTAAAAGATGAGTCTGAACTTGAAACTAAAGTTGGAGCTGAACAACTTGAACTATTTCGATCCCGATCCTAAATTATGTCCATTCTAAGTTGATAATTATTAAACTAATCATACCATAATTATTTAATGACATTTACATGCTCTTGAACCCAATCACCATACAACACATTATATATCAAATTAACCCTCTCTATCTTGTATCTCAGGTCCAAGACAGATATGACTACAATAGTATGTCAAATCATATACCAATCAGAATTCAACTTCTCTATCATCTATTCTGGCATAACCCAAATAATCTCATTGAAATCAAACATCCAATCATATAAAGCTTTCTTTATCTATCACGTAATGCTAAAGCAATAACGCGAAGTTAGATATTTTGTTCCTAAAAACAATTCGGTCATAATATAAAATAATTCTAACTTTGTACAAAGTTCTATAATTGATTCTCATTAGTCTTCTATAAGCATGCAAGTGTATTGAGAATTTCTTTGTCTCAGACTATTAGACAAATAAATATATTGGATTACCACCTCTAACATCTTGAAGGTTGAGTTCTATCTAGTTGAACAATCGAAAACCAACTTCTTCGTACTTGGAATGCATAGTAGTCATATAGTTTCTTCAAATTTCTCAACTCTTTTAGGTGATACTCTCTAATATACTATGGTATTCTGAATCAAACCTATTACTTCCTTTATCATCTCCAAAATATCTTTCATAATCAAATTCAAAATATGCGCAAAGTAATGCATATGGAATAATGTTCCACAAATCAGTAAGCTTCTAACATAAATCTTATTCTTCAACTTTTCAATCATAGCATCATTCGTGCTATAATTGTCAACTACTATGGTGTACAATTTAGTGTCGATGTTACATTCTATCAAATAGTCTCCTAACACAGTTGCCAACATTTCTCTTGTATATCTTGTTGGCACATGAATGAACTTATTATGTATAAATATGACAAACATCAATCATAATACAATAAAAAAGTAAATGATAACAATATTAAAAAGTATAAATTACCTCAAAATTTTATTACATAAAATCTAGTCATTATTAACATAATATGTTGTCTTCGCTATATAACCCTTCTTTTAGTTATTGTCTGTCCATATGTTTGTTGTAAATCCATCCTTCAATACTTGACAATGTTCTTAAATTTTCTTTCTTCTTATCCTCGTATATCTTAATAATGTCCTTCTTAAATGCATTCCGAGTTAGAACCTTGAAGATCGGTTACAGTGAGTTGCAAAACATCTAAAATCTTTTGGTATCAACTATAGATAGTTGATGTTCATCACCAATTACCATAGCTTGATATATCGTTGTCATAAGATGTTGCCGTCATTTTATTCTTTCCTCTTATAAAATTAAGGGTCGAAAATGTTTGACCTCCTGATATAATCTTTTTTTTATTACACGAATCTACATGTTTTTTTAAATAAGAGGTTCCAACTTTTGAACTCGCGACCAACATCTTCTGACAATACTTACATTCGACATTTTTTACTCCATCCATTGAGATAGTATTATTGAAGTGATTCCAACCTTTTCTTTTCAATTAACCTAGAATTCTGTCATCACTTGATACAGGATTAGAATTTTCCACTTTTGTCTAAGGTATCATATTACAACTCTCCACTGAAGAAATATGTCTATCTATCTGAAACAATGAACATATAAATATATATGTTATTCATAATCATAATTAATAATTAATAAATATGGGAGAAAATAGGAGAATATAAACCAAAATCATAGATTTAAAGTTTAGTGACTTATACAATGACATACACCCCCCTATACGTGACCGTATAAGTCATTAAGATCATGTCACACAATACACAGGTGTATATATGTTTTTGTAGACTTACATGGTCACATACATATATTTATGCTCATATGTTATGACATGATACATGTATGTGATTGTGTAAGTCATTGTAAAGTTTTTGTGCATAATCACTCGATCAATTACACGAATGTGTTTATAACCATATATGTCACCTAATCATACTTTCACAGTCACATTCACATGAATGTATATGACTGTGTAAGTTCTCAACATTTTATTTCACAATCACTTATATGGCTACATACATGCCTGTGTATGTGACCATATAAGTCCACAAAACACCCTTTAGATGGCAACAATCTCAGAAATTTCAGTATGTCACAAATTCAATCTTCAATCAAAAGATTCAAAGCCAAAATATAGCTAAGGGGTAGCGGGAGGGAGTGTGAAGACTAAAAGAAGAAGGCATAGTGGGAGGTAGGCAACAAACTGGTCAGAGAGAAAAAGAGAGACTAAAGTCTAAATGTAGAGGAAGAAAACGATGCAAGAGAAAGAGAGAAGGTAAAGGAAAGGTTAATCTAGACTAAAACGATGTCGTTTTACTCCATAAAAAACAAAATAGTGTAACATAAAATGACGTTGTTTTGCTTCTAAAACAAAACAACCTCGTTTAAGTTTTAAATTCTGTCAGGGCAAGAGACAAGCTCGGGTTCAATATTAGGGCCTAAGGTTAGACCAACTCGAACCTGGCCTATTGACCTCAGGTTAGGTCAGGCCTAGGCCCAAATGCCATCCTTAGATTTGACAACCTTAGTGAGAATGAGATCTGAACATATGCGAAAACCTTCAAGTCTCTAATAACAACAGCAAACTTGACAGTAGCAAAATTATTTAGGCTACACGAATAAGAGACCCTAACTCAGTCTTTTACTTGCAAAATAGAAACAATAAACTTTAAAAAAAATTAATATCAATCCTCTTGAAGGCTTGATAGGGCTGACTTTTTGCTCATTTAAGAGAATGATAAAAATTAATAGTCAAGCCATACATTTTAGAACTAATTCAATGATTTTCTTTTGCATTACTTTTGGTAGAAAAGACCATTCAATATGGTCATATACTTTAGAAATTGTCAAGCTTTAAATCATGCCTTCATTTTTGCCTACCCTACACTTCTTTAGATGCTGATGAAGTTTAGTAGCATTGACAAAGTTATCTGTAATGAGTCTTCCAAGAAAATAAACTTGTCCAAAACTAGTTTCATCATTCTTTGGTATAAGTTTGACATTAATGATATTTTATTTAAAGAGTTGAGGACTACAGTACAAATTGGCCACAATGTTTGATAAAAACCACGGAGCCTTGCCAAGGTGAAAATTGGAAGCAACTCTTAATCTACTAAAGATGCAAAAGTTTAACCATTTCTAATGTTTAAAAAAGGTTGCAATTGTTAATATTTTGTTCCTGTAATTGATTAATTCAATGTTTGAGTTTATTTTATATAGTTAAAATATTTTCTTTCTGATAAACTTTTACTAACTAAAACTTGCGTGAATTTATTTGCTATAAGTAAAACGTGTTGATTAATTAGTGAATGATATTTAGAATCATTGTTGTTCTTTTGTTCATTTTTTAACTTACCAGGAAACTACAATGTTTGGTGTTAATTTAGAATTTGTACGTGTAAGAGAAATTCTTTCAGAATGTGTATCTGACTTCTAAGAGTGATATACGTGGATCTCAAAAGAGTTAGAAAATAAAATTCTAAAGTACCAAAATACTAAGATGTGCTGGAAAGAAGAAATAATTTGATTTAGACAACAAAAAAAAATGCAAACTATAAAGAGAATTTGAGTTAATAAGATGAATAGGCTAATTGTTCTCTCTAGAGATGAGTTCTGACTTCTGAGGTTGTCTTGAGATTGAACATGTGTTGTAATGTGCTTTTTTGTTATCCAAGTGCTAGTGAATTTATTTCTAATCTTTAAGCACAGTTTTGTTGTAACTACCTGTTGGAACCCATTACCGGATGTCCAACCTTTTAAATAAAACCAAACTAAACCAGAGCATTTCCACTCTTGCTCTGATACCATATCTGTTGGATCCCGTTACCGGAATTTTACACAATATCGTCACTCAATTGGCTTACCTTCACTTATTGCCCCTACACTTAGCTTTCTTTCCTGCTTACTTGCGGATCTGATTCGCACTATCAATTTGAAGGAATTTGTCCAAACTTCCTTCTAGAGAAATGTTCCTCTCAATCATACGAATCCAACGCCACAAGAATCGCATCGATCGGAGCTCTATAGCTCAAGATATCTCCAAAATACTGAAGTC
>JAOTBA010000205.1:30977796-30995888 GCA_025629845.1 Erythroxylum squamatum
TAAAATATATTAAATAATTAATAATAATATTTTATATAATTAATAATAAATTGTATACAATTAATTATAAATTTAATAAAAAAAATTATTAATGAAAATAAAAAAATATGTTAAAAGTTATTCTTTAATTGTTTGTATATATTTTTATATAAATAAATTATTTTTAATATAAATCACATAAAATAAAAAAAAATTATTAAATAATTAATACTAATATTTTTATATAATTAATAATAAAATAATAAACTTCCTACAGCAACCACTTTAATATAAGGGATATAAAAGTCATTTATTATACGGTACATTCCATTTACATCTATCTTCCAAACAATATTTCACTAAATTACATTATGAACCTTTCCATCCTTACCAAACAACTTTTTACTATATTACATTTCATTACATTATAAATCATTCCATTCCCTTCCATTCTATTACATTCCATTCCATTAATTAACATCCAACCAAACAGGCCTAATGTAATGCATTCGGCTAAGTTTCACTTGTATGCAACTTGGCACTCGACCACTCTGGGAATTAGTGGTGCCCAAAATCTGACAAGAAGCAAGGCGGTCAAGTTACTACCCAGTTTATGACCCAACACAAGGCTTTCTTTTCAATATTATGCTTATGGAGTAAGTCAATCCCATTAGGCTAGGAGTCAGTAATTCATTTCATAACAGCGAAAGGTAGTAGACATCGTCCGATCCATTGTTCTCGTGATCCTGATGGTCATTAATTTGAATGATTAGAAGAATTCTTAGCCATCTGAATTTTCTCGTTCCATACAGTCTCATGCAACCGTAATCAAGGCATAAGAAAGGTTATTATGGTTAATTTTCAATAAGAGAGAAATGAAGAACAGGAGAGAGGGAAGAATCCAGAAGGAGCAGAGAGAAGAAGAGACAAATACCGGGAGGACGAGAGAAGGCAGAGAACTTAGAGAGAGAGCGAGACGACTAATTCAAATTCATTCCGTTATTCTCCAAAACGGTTACCGGGTATTAACATTTTATACGTAACAAAGGCAGAAGCATACTGCAGTCAGAATAACTCCTAAAAGGTTGGACAATAATCTACAAATTGAGACAAGACAAGAAGGTGTCGTCTCAAACTGAGTTAATAACGGGTGAATTTTATTACATTCAACAATTGCACCCAATTTAACTTGAACCAAAACGAGTCTAAAAATCTTGTAGTTGCTATCAGGTCAAGATAAAAGACGGTTCTATAGAATCCATTTCACACATTCACCATTTTCAAGTCATTCCGATTAGTGTTTCTGGACGAATCTCTCAACTAAGTAATTTTACAAGGACCTTGTACTATTTGTACATCAAAAAGGACTGGCAAAAGATTATGCTCTCTCTTTATATCTATACTACAAAAAATTGAGCAAAAAATAACAATAGCATCAAAATTCATCTGACAGGTAATAGCCAACAAATTAAATTAGGGTGAAAACCTACAAGTCATTCCATAGCCTGAAAGCCACCAATGAAAATAGAAAGGTTGAAACCAAACCTTTCACCTAATCATCATCTTCAGAATCTGCAGTAGAAATATACTGAAATAAATTAAGAATTGCAATAAAATGGGATGCAAATTAAGATAATAAAGGCAATGTGATGAGACAAAAAGTAATGTTACTATCCGTGATCGTGAGATGGAGTTCAAGATTGTTCAAGGACTGCCAGATGCTTCGCAGATAAAGGTAGGAAATAAAGGACCAAGAACAAGAAGACAAGTAATGCACATTCTTGATGGTAGAAGGGGAATAACTAGGTATAGCCATCAAAGTCCAGTGACTTGTTTCAAAAACATACAACTATTAGGTTGTGACTTGGCAATAAGGAGAGGGGAACAACAGAAACCTTAAGTTCTAAAAGTGACCTTAGTACCACGTGGTTAGAACCTCCAGTGGTTGTAAATTGTATCATGTTTCTTTTTTTTTTTTTCATGCAACCTACGGATGACCTTAGGCTCACAAGGCTACTACGTCCAGTAGTTGTAAATTGTGCGATTTTTTTAACAAGCAATTGAAACATACCAGATCTTATATCTTCTCCCACTTGTCCTCTATTTCTCAGTTGTCTCATTATCATTGAGCAGATGAGAACCCACCAGTAAATGTGGAACACAAGCAACATCAGCAGCATTGTATTAAAGACGTAGTACACTGATCTATCATACATCTTTCTTAAATCCAAGACGTCCAAAGAATCAATACTGAAAAGCCAGCCACATGTGAGCATAAGTTAACCAAAGCCATCATAAGCCAAACACAAAAAGATTAAGTGACGTATTGAAAACAAACCTTGAAGATTTTATAACCCAAAATGGGAAAAATATTAGTCGCAATATTATCCATGAGATGGCAAACAATCCAAAGCACATGCTTGCTCCAAGCTCGTTCCCAGAATATTTAAAAACTTTAGCAGCTTCTAGGAACACATCACTTGCATCATGCAAGGCAAGTACAATGGACCCTATCCGGAAAAATCTGCAATTGGAAACAAATATACATCCACGAGAGTTGCAATGTCACTCTGTGATTCTTAAAGGCTACTCTATCATGTAAGGAAGCTTAGGGCAAGATTGAAGAGTTCTCAAGATTCCTATTTTGACGAGACTTCTCAGAGATGTTTTTCCATCTCAATCTAAATATGGTGGTCTACAAACTGTAGAAATATTTAATGTCTTGAAGGAAAAAGAAAGGGAAGAAGCAATATCTAGCAAATGATTATGGATGGCATGATTGAGCTCAGCTGCAAGAGCAAGCCATTGTTGTGGAGACAGAGAACTGTCCCTTACAACTGAGGATAACTAAATGCAACTTTACAGACATCATATATTTTGGGGATGTTTGTTTCTTGTCTGATAATTCTTACATTACAAATGTGGCTTTATTTGTGATCCTAGCATACCAATTCACCTTTGAGATGAAGACAAAGTCAAGTTTCTTAGTAGGCTGATGCTCACGTAATTTCCAGGGAGTTGTTTGTTCCACTTGGATGTTTAACGTCATTTGCATGCCATGAACTTCAACAGCCTCTCGCGTCAAATTTTAGTGTCTTTTGATGCTTCCCAATCAGTAAATATTCAAAGGTTCCTTCCTCTTAACCAGCAAAGGCCTTATTTAAAATGAACAATATATTTTATTATATAGAATGATAAGATGAAAGCACAAAAGCACAAAATATAGAACACTTCAAAGGGAAAGTCCTTGATGTGGACATAAAATATGTTCATCTCACAATAACTGAACAGACGACTTAGTAATAAACTCCTATCCAAGGGAAAAGTTAATTATTGCAAAATTGGCAAAAGTAATTGCTAGAATTAGATCTTTTTAGTAACTTGCAAAAGTAGATATAAAGAGCATGCACAACACATAAAACTTAAAGGATTCACCTTTGCATATCTCAGCGAAAGGACACACACAACAGCTTTAACGCAGAGCTAAAAGTTTCACCCCATCTAAAAGTATCTTCAAGAAGGATGAGAACATATAGAAGAAACAACATTCTGACTCTTGAGTGATGAAAACATGAAAAAGATCTTGACTCATGTAAAGAAGTTGAGGAAAAGAATGACTATATTCCTGCAATGACCCTAAGAATCAGAGGACTGCATCACAGTTGAGGTTTACCGTGCAATATATGAGTAACTGATCAGGATAACTGTTATGACATGATGAGACATCATCACCGAAAAATCCTTCCTTCTCGTTTCCCATGTAAGGAGAGCAGCAATACTGTAAGTGTAAAAACCACATTGGCACATATAGAAGAGCTTTAAAGGTAGCCTGAAAATGCAAATGTGATTCACGTCAGTACAAAGTAAATAAGATCCCAGAGAAGCCTTTTCTGAAGTATATATAGATAATAGAACAGCCTTCTATACCAACTTATCTAGGAAAATGTATCTACTGTTGTCATGATAATAATTATAGAACAAACAACTATACGTTCTAAATATACATATTGTACTATATGAAATACTCACTTCAGTTCTTGCTCTGGCCATCCTTTGAAGTATTCTCCAATATCTTTGAACCATGATTCATTGTAGGTGATGTTTAAAATCCAAGCTTCTACAGTGCCATAGTACACTAGCTTCCACATTGATTCTGAGCATTTTCCAATGGTTGCTTTTGATGTCTCGTCAATCCGTGACTTAATGGCTTTACTGTTTGAAAACCATATTGCTAGCCTCTGAACAAGTGTGAGGTTTATCACAAATATTTCAATAAAAGAGGAAGTGGTATATATATATATATATATATATATAGACACGCGCGCGCGCACAATCTATTACCAAACAATGAAACAAGACAGTTGCAGAATAGTCCAATCTCATATATTAATCAGTTTTTAAGTAGTCAAAAAGCAACAGTCCTTTGGCTTTAAAATAAGAAAATAAAGAAATTCAAATTAAGCAAAAATGGGTTTTTTGTTATCATTTCTATTTGAACTTCCCATTCCAGTAAGATTCATGCTAACAGTTGATTAAAACAAAAGCTCAGGCCAAAACTTCAACACCTCTCTGTCTCCGACCTCAAAAGGCCTAAACTAAAGAAATAAAAGTTAAAAAGAAAACAGTTATCCAATTAGCAACAGGTTCCATAAACAATTAATCACATAAACAAATTCTGACAATCACAAAAACAACAAAATGCATAACGTTTTAACTAAAGGAAATTTCATCTCATAATTCAAAAGTCAAACAGAAACAGAGATTCATCGTCAAGCCTTATCCCTCCAGTTCCATTCCCATTCCAGTTAATTAGCTACACACCTTCAACTGAAACAACACTCCCTTCACTCACCCAAATAACTCACTGCACGCAACAGTTAATTCAAAACTCTGCAAAAACAATAGCATTAAAGAAACAGCGACCATACTCTGAAGATGAATCGGTCCAGTAAAAACCTTGCAGCAACGAAACCGAAAGCGAAGTAAAACGCGACAAGGAAATGCGACAAGTGCACTGAGCCACCAGAGATGGAGTCCATGCGAGAGATTTTCACTGCAACCAAAAACGAAAGCTTGGAGACTTGTAGAGCATCAATCAGCTGATCAACAAATCAGCCGCGGCGACTCCTCTGACTCCACTCTCCGAAGAAAACGGCATTCAGTTCACTTCTCCGACGAGAGGTAACGGAGATCTGAAACTTGACCAGTTTGACTGGAATGTCAAGTGTAAGAAAACGGAAAGTAAAAGAATTCTGTTTACGCGGTTAAGCAGGAGAGCTGTGCTCTATACATTCCCATGAGATCCTCTGTCCCCAATTACCCACCTGTACCCCATGCATCTGTCCCCAATTACCCAGGCCCCCTGTACCTCATGCATCATCCATGATGTACGGGGTACAGGGGGCTGAGTTGTACGTAAGTTTTACTGTGCACATGGCGCATTCGCCGTTGGATTAGATGATCGTAGGGATGTGCTTCGTTGGTGGGGTCTACATTTAAGACACATTGCCAGCGGTTGGTATTCCGTTCCGAATCTTAAAGGAATGAATTGAACTCAACTTGGGAACGTGGGGCTCATCACATGTACATTTATGTCGGGTTTGGGACGCGTGGAATTTGTTTTTATTTTTGTTTAATAAGAAAGAAAATGGAAACTGTCAAGTAAGTGCGAGGTGGAGATGGTTTTGGAATGGCATTAATCATTTTATTTTTAAAATTAATAAAAATATTTTTTATTTTTATGTTGAAAAATAATCTATTGTATAAAGCTCTTTTAAAAAAGTTATTTTTTAATTAACAGCCAAACAGAAACACTCTTCTCAAAAAAACTCTACTGATATAAGCTTATCCAAACGGGCACTAAGAATTTTTTGAAATTGGATTTTTTAAGATTTCGTTATAACTCTCTAAAGTCAATAAGAAAATAAACACTCGGGACTCTGTTTCTCTCGACTCATAATGTAATGTGTCTTTTCCCTTAAAATTAAATGTTAAGTGACCGTTTCACCACAATAGCTTAAGCTGTTATGTGAGGCCAACTTAATTGGTTTTATATATTCACTAAAACACCCCCTCAAGTGAAAGCCCTTTGGGCTTGAAATTTGCACAGATCCACTCTACGTTGTGCTGAATAATAGGTGAGTGGTAGGATTTAAACTCATGACCACTTGATCATAAAGACTCTAATACTATATTAAATGACCGTTTCACTACAATAACTTAAGCTGTTGTGTGAGGCCAACTTAATTAGTTTTATATATTCACTAACATTAAAAAATAATAATAATACAACAATTCGCTAATCGTCCACTTCTTCTTCCCTCTCTCTAGGGACAGCGCCGAAGTGTTTTATTAAAATGTCAACGACTAAAGGCATCAAGTCCTTGCAAGGAACACCCTTTTTATACACATCACCCAGATGTGACTCGCTCCCAATTCTTCCTCCTAAGAACACATCTGCTCCTTCCACAACCTTGCCATTTTCATCTCTTGTCATGCACCCCATGAACCCAATGTCTGCGACCTGCACTTGCCCACAGGTATTAGGACAGCCTGTCCAGTGCATTCTTACCGCTCGCTTCACCGATACCAGCCTCTGCACTTCCTCCGTCACCTTCACGGCTCTAGCCTTCGTTTCTATTATTGCTTGCCCGCAGAACTGGTTGCCAGTGCATGCCACCAAGCCTTTCATCAGAATAGGTGGCTCCGGTGAGAATCTGTCTTTAAGCAATGGCTCTTTAAGTAGTGCTTCCACCTTTGCATTTTCAATATTGGGAATTATGATGTTCTGCTCAACAGTTAGCCTGAGCTCACCAGAGCCGTATCTGTCAGCTAAACGACCTAACTCTTCCATGTCCTCTGCTTGGACACGACCAACAGGAATGTGAAGACCTACATAGCTAAAACCCTCTTGCTTCTGAGGATGCACACCCAAGTAGTCCCTCCTTTCCCATTGCTTTTCAACCAATTCTTCCGAAGTGGCTCTCTCCAACTCTTGATGTGGCATCCTTTTCATCACCTCTGATCTGAAACCTTCTATGCCCTGAAAATTATACAACACATCGCAAATCAGGAACTCAAAATGTTCAAAACTAAACAAAACATCATAAATGAAGAACATATCTATGACAGGTACATCCAAACCAAATTGAATGTTTCGATGTTCCTTTGTCATACTTAACAATTTCACATCAAAAACATGAACTATCACTTACAAGTTCATCGATCAGCCACATCATCCTAGTCTTTTGCCTATTCCCTCTGGTTCCCAGATCTCTGTAGGCCTCAAGTATTGCCTTGCAAACTGGGATCACATCATCTGCTGAGACCCATGCATCGAGAGGAACTGCCTCAGCACACCTCTTGGGACTAAAGAATCCTCCCACCAGTAAATTGAATCCAAATCTTCCATCCTTCATGGCAGGCATGTAAGCAAGATCATTAATGTGAGGATGCTCGTACAGATCATGGGAGCCCACAACACATACATTCCACTTCCTAGGTCTGCAAACATCGAATCAATGGTTGAAATACTCGAAAAGAAATCTCCACTGTGATTAAAATTTCATCTGTTATTCCCTCTTCAAGAAAATTAATCCAGCTGACATCCAGTGTGATATCAATTACAGTATCAATATCTGGACCTACAATCTCCGTGAATTCACGTTCAAATCTCAACTTTTTAAATTTCTATCCAACTCTGCCAGTGGCAAGTTCTTAAGAGGACTCTCTGACACAGATATACAATCAAATAAACAATAATAATTTGTCTGCTCTGAAAGTGTTATCCGGGAAGGTTACCGATAAACTTACAAGTTACTAATTGTAGGATTGCCGCAAGAGTTTGCAGTGATAAACTGGGAGAGCAAGTTGGTGTAAGGCCGTGTATCGACAATCTCATATGGGTCAATTCCAGCAAGAGGATTTCCGACCGGGTTTCTCACATTGTCCATCCCACTCTGCAGGCTTGTCAAGCCAACTTGAGCAAGACCCTCAAGTATTTCTGGCACATCAGGTAGAACAACCCCACGGATTTGCCAGTTTTGCCTGGTAGTCACATCTGCACAGCCATCCTTTCCATATTTCTTAATAACACTTGCTAAATATCGCGCGTGAGCACTGGTTGTTACTCCATTTGGTAGCTTCAGTCTCATCATAAATCTACCATCTGATCATGAAAAATTAAATAAAGTACAACAAGAACAAATTAGTGTTAATTCCTCAATTCCGTACAAATCTGACAAGAACTTCACTGCCAATCCGTTAAATATCACAACTAAATGATTTGGCCTGATGGATTTTAGCTACTCAAGGGAACTTGGTACTTAGATGGTTGATATTTTCATTTGAGCTCCAGACTGAAATCAGAACGTACATTAAACATTTTGTTCAAATTCTTCTCCCTTTGGAAAAAGTGCTTAAAGAAAAAGGGCAGACAATGGAAAAGCTCAATCAAATGTTACCGATAAAAACTTACACTGATGTTTTCTTCTGTGAAAGAGTCCAAGCCACTTGAGGCGAACATCAATATCATCCTTGGTAACCTTACTTTTATCAATCTCCTCCATTGACAACTTGGCTAATTCCTCGATCCCATTTTCCATGAAAAGCTTCATTGGCTCCTTCTCTAACTTCACCTTCTCTTGAGGGGTGACACCCTGTCTAAACTTCTCTTTCAAAACCCAATATCCATCTCTCTCCTCAACTTTCGGCTCCAACCTCCCTGCGTCTACCTCTTCCTTCATCGGAGCCATAGTTTGACCAGCAAACAGCCTTGTTTTTGGCCTTGAAGAAGAGGAAGATTGCAACAATGGCGGTGAAAGAAGCCTAACAGAAAGAGACGACATGGTGATGGACAGTAGCAGTGATAAAGATCACAACTTTGAAATATAACTCAGAAAAGGAGCAACCTTTGAAGGTGACAGATAAAAGGGTGATGAGAAGAGCGAGGAGAAGGCATTTTATTGGACCATAGAAGGAGAAGAGGGGGTTTTCTTTGGATTTCTGGAACAGGCTTTTGGGATGTGTCAAGGGTCATCATATTGAAGTTCTTTCTTAATAAAATTTTTAAGGCGTGACTGACTGATTGGTCTCTCATTACAACTTTCAGTTTGTCCGTTGAATGTTTGTTTAGTAAATCAACCGGATTTGGCGGTAAAAGATCATTGCGCATAACATATTTACACTGTGTTGTAAGTTCTGTAAAATTCATTTTTGGATCCTAATACGCAATCAGAACCAAGAATAATATGTCGGTTTATTCATCAAAGGAAAGACTTTGGATATTCTTTGCTAATGTACCAACAATACTTGAGAGTATCTGAATTTATATTTAAAAAAATATTAGTATAAAAAACACCCTTTTTCCTATTTTACACAGGATAACATGAAATGCTATTTGGGTCACGCATCTCAAAGTGGAAATGAGGAGCTCAAATTGACTTAACCCTCTAAAGAAGCCAAGAGGCAGAGACTGAAACCACCGCCGCAAAATGAACATCAAAAACATGTGGCTTGTAGCTTTCAGGACCATGGTTTTGACCCATTACTTGCTCCATGAGTCGTTTCGATTTTTTTTTAACCTAAAAGTCACCGTTTCGATTCCTTGGTCAAGTCGATTTAGTCACTTCATTGTCCGATATTTACTGTCTTGCTTACATTGTTTCTTGTTGTTTTTAGTTTACTTTAGTCCTAAATAGAATCATCCCTTGTACCGTCGAGCTTTGCGCTAGTTGGTTTTTGCTTTTCGGCTTTTGTTTTTCCTTGTATTTAAAAAAAAAAAAAAAAGAAATAGAATCATCCCAAGAATGTGTACGGAGCTTCACATTAAAATAATAACTAAGTTCGGATTTTGGCATGAACTTATTATTTCTTCTCATCTCGTGTACTAAAGAGAATAGGCAAGATATTCATCTCGGGCTTCAAGTTCTAAATAACTTCCATGAGTCTAGTGAAAAGATGATGATTTGGTTACGACAGAAGAGGTGAGAAGATTACAGGGTTTGTCCCAAGTTGTAATTTATTGTTTACTTGAAACAGATAGACCCTTCTCAGATGATAAAGAAGGCATAATCAACACCTGACGCCAATTGTTACAAATAAATACAATTGGCATTGACGATAGAGGCTAAACAATAATATTAAATGTAATCCTTACCAAAAGTATACCTTAAAGATGAATTCTTTAGTTCAGATATGACATCTACTATCTTTAACCAAAGGTTAGAGGTTCGCTCCTTGACTTTGAGTGTGGAACAGCCTTAAATCCTTGAGCCAGCTGTCCCACCCTGTGAGGTGCCTACAAACCAGCAAGGGAATTAGTCACTAAGCCCGCCGGTGGATACCCTGATCTAAGATCAAAAAAAAAAAGATATGACATCTACTTCTGTTGCCACTTGCACTAGGATAGGAAGCTTCAGGTTGAACCATGACCGTGAAGATGGTAATTTACACGCTGATTTCTGCAGTCAACTCTGATAGCTTAACAACGCATTGCTAATTTGTTAATACTGCTGATCGTCAAGCCATCATCAATAAAATACAATTTACCTTCATTCCAGTAAAATACCAAGAAAATAAGCATTCATTCATTAAGTGGCTCATGTTGTATCAGAATATTTCAATTTACATAGATGAATTGTTGTCTATCTACCCTACTTCCAAAATTAGCTGAGAACTTCAACCCAACAATTGGCTTAAACCCTATTCTTCCATCCATCCATCCATCCATCAATGAGGAAACCGTAACACGAAGGCAAATGAACTCTATCCAGTATCCAAATCTAAAGCACAAAAAACCAGCAGTTGACCCCCTCCTTCTGGCTTTTGCAGAACACGTTGAAATGGAGATTCCAATCACAAGAAGCATGGTTTTAGACAAATATCACTTCTAACTTGGCGCATGGGTTGATTTCCATATGATTCTTCAAATCAAAATCAGTGAATTTATAAGTATATAATGCTTTCCTCTGTGTCATTCCTACAGGGTATATCTTGTAGACTTTAAATTCATCTCCTCCTCTTATGCTTTCAGGTCTTTCCTCCTTCCAAATTGGTATGTGTTTCATGGACTTGAACTTGTTAAGCACTTCATGCTCAAGCGCCTCAACTGTAAGATTCCCAGACCTGCATTTGACAATTCAACGTTTCAATGAAAAAGGGGTAGAAGAAGCACTCAAGTTTCAGCTTTCACGTACAACCTGAAGTGAGATCATGAACCATAACTGCTTACATACTAAACCAAATTGTAATGGAACAGAATCTAACTATTAAAGACTTAATATTTGAAACCAAATTAGACAACGTGTAACATGAATCACCACATTTTGAAATCTGACAACTTTTGGTAGCAAAGAGCATTTGTAGCATCAAATGAGATTACCTCAAAAAAATGGACTCCATTTCAAACCTCCCTCTTTCTCGTACATACAAATGAAACACAGTCTCTAAGCCTCTGGTGCATTTGCAGGGCCGTTTCTTAAACCCTGGGCTACTTTCTTCTTTTTGTCGAATAATAGTTGCCAAGTGAATGCAAAGCCGGCATGATGAATGTACTGCTGCCATATCCACAAGTGCCTTGAAAGAATCGGACGGACCCTCGTACTTCCATCTTGTTAATAAATGTAAGGGAGTATCAGCATTCAAAAATAAATATGACTAACACGTACAGGAGTATAACTTTACAAGAGATGGATTTCTACCTTAAAGACTGGTTATAGACCTCAGGATTTCCAGCAAGATGATTCATGGTCTTTGCAACTGACTCAACATCGTCTACATGTTTAATATGTAAAATTGACCCAGGTGCAGGAGCAAATTCTTGGATGTTAGGAGCTCCAACTACCACAGGAATGGTTCCTGTAGAAAGAAATTTAATTTATGCCACCACCATAAGCACAACATTTGAAAAGTTTCCCCAAATTCTCAACTAAGATAACAACAAATAAGCGTCTACAACCCTTCATCTTATCTTCTTACTCAGAAAATTACCAACCAATCTTACATTTAGGGAGATCAATCATTTATAACAATCTCATAAGCTGAAAAGATTGCCAAATGCTTCATATCTCAAGCAAAGAACATAATCCACAAGTAACAACAAGAAGTGACACATAGCAGAGAACTTAGATCCAATACCAGCAACAAGAGATTGGAAGAACTTTTCAGTGACATAGTCCTCTTCATTTGAATTCTCAAAAGCCAAACTAAATTTATAGCGCTTCAGAGTTTCTACTTTGTCCACTGCAAAAATGTGAGAGATCACAAGTTATGACTCATAAATTCTAGTAAAGAACAGTAAATAAATACATACAAATGCAATCAAATCCAGAAACAAATTCCTAAATTTAGTCCGTCTCTTAGCACCCTGAATCTCACTGAATCTTCAGCTTCTTTCTTTATTTTTTTCGGGGGGGGTACAGCAACAGGCAATCTTCTGTTTCTTTAATCCTAAAGCACTCCTTAAGCTTTAAAGGCACAGAAGTTCACAACATACTCCACCTGGAAACTTTACGAGCCTGTGCAGTTAGACTTTTAAAACCTTAGACATATCCATAGGGATGGTTAATTTCTAGAATTTATATTTATTTTGAGTTTTTAGCAATATCAGTGGTCAAACAATAGGTGAATGCAACATTTCCCAATTAATCCAACATCAGCAGAATTAGAATCACCGGAAATTGCAATACTACTTTCACTAAAAATGTATTAGTTAACTGTTCGTAGATTTCTCCATATTATGAGTAACAACTTTTTAGCCTCAGGTGCACAACAATCCACCTTAAGGACAACAACTTCAAGGCAAAAGAAACCATTTGATAGGCGAGTGTTCCGGAGGCCTAGCATCTACTGCCAAAAGTGAAAGTTGATGCTTGAATCACATCGTATGACAACTTATGAACTACAATGGAACAATGTCATGACAAAAAACAATAATTTACTCGTGAAATATGTCAAAATGGCATTGCAGTTTCACCTTTTCCATCACGGTTACGGTGGCAAGCACCATAAGAATCAATTTTGATGTTAGATCTTTCAAGTGCATCAAGAGCCTGCAGGCGGAAGTTACGAGCACCACAGTTGGAAATGAAAGCTGCTGCAAGAGCTTTCTCAGTCTTGGGTTGCACTGGTGCCATGATATCATACTCAGCCCAGGAAAAGTATCCCACTGGCACATCTGATGAGAGACTGGTTGTCATTATGATATCATATCCCTTCCTAATTCATAAGAACGAAACAAAAAAAAAAGATCCTCTGAATTTTCATAAAGCTAATAGATTAAAGAACAAAAAGATTTAGCTCCATAAGTATCTCAAACTGGTAATATATGAAACTTTACGAGAATGCAAACAGTTGTGTTTTATTTAAATATACCAGACATTATATTCAAATTGGGTACAGTTGAAACAAGGTATTCCAATTCTTCTTCAGTTTAAAGTGACAACTCATTTGCAATTGACCACATTTCCCATTACTAGTTGAGGCTAGCAATTGATTACTGTTAAGACCAGCTCAATCCTTAAACTTTGTATTCAAGTCATGAATTCCAGCTTTTCAGTTGAAAGAAGTGGCAACATGGCATAGATAGTTCAGTACAATCCCTTTCATATTCCTCAACCATATTAGTAAAACCAAGCTCTCTACTTGATTAACAAATAGAATAAATCTTGTTAGAAGATAATAAACTATCTATTTTTTTCTCAAGGTACACCTTAGAAACCTAGAAGGAATGCAAGTGGACAAATGATTCACCTCAATACAGTGATAAAAAATGCAGCAATAACTTTTAAAATTTCAAAAACAACCTGAGAGGTTTGATTATTATTTCCTGAGTGTTCTTAATTGTATATTTTTATTAATGTGATACCTATATAAGTTTGTGCTTACCCACCGTCGTGCCATGTCAATATTGTTCTCTGAATAGTACTGAGCTGATTCCATCGACCGGTGCACTGTCATAGTCCCAGACTGCTGAGGTGATCCAAATGCAGCATCAGGAGTTCCACTGGAACCAAATCCAAATTGACACCCCACATTACAAGTCTTCCACTCCTATAATGACGAGAATCGCATGTGAGCTATGGAAAATATTGTGAACCTCATAGCAAAAGTTTGATATTCAATCTCAAAATAGTTAATTTTAAAAATCCAAACTGGGAAAAAAATCTTAAAAGATACAACAGAGTAATGCATCAAAACACATGTTTTAGTAAGACAGCAGGTCCAACAAGCTAAGCAGTATCTATTCATGGTTGCCTCGCACTTCCAAGCAATTGAATTTGAAGTTTTACTGAGTAGCCTATATTTTCCAAGGTGGAGCATGGTTCTCAACCTGAAGCCTATAAGCCTAGTTTCAGCGTACGAGTGGTACCAATATATTTCACTAAAACCCCAATCCCTTTATTTTAAAATTAATGGTCAATATGCATTTAGCATCTCTGTTGCACTTGGACAAAGACCACACAAATTCAGGGAGAGAGATTTTAACAGAGTCAACTGAAGAAATTTCCAGTTAACTAAGTGCCCTCACCGTCAGTTCAACATCATAAAATTTTGAACATTTCGAATTCCCACCTATCACTAAGTACATAAATATTACTCATAACTCGGTAATCAATTCCATGGAAATATCACATTCTGTATTGTATAAATTCAAGTAACACCGAGCATTTTGTCTCCAAATCTTGTTAGAGACGGCTACATAATCCTCTTCTCCACCGATCAAAACTATATTCGATTAGAAGACGATGGTCCACTTTGATGAATAAAGAAGAAAAACTAACCCATGCTCTACATAGGATCTCATAATCAAGACTGAAAATTTTAACCTTCTAGAAGTGAAGCTATTCACTCATTCCATACACAATAATTCAACAAAAACGCCCACGGATCAAGCAACTAGCAACAGTTAACATATAGTCGATCAAAGTCAAACTTTTCACGTTCATTAAAGGAAGTCTAAAACAAAAGAATGGAATTGAAACAGACCTTCTCGGCGCCAACGACCGAGATAGGATCTTTACCAAAGTCCCTGGAATAAACAACAGCATCTACTCTCTCCAACCATTCCTCGCAGCTCTCTGTTCCCAAATTTTTCTGAGTGTCGTGAAGATGACCGAATCTAGCTCCCAAATCCTCACTCCCCACACCCCAATCACGCGACGGAAGCGATCTATCAAACCAACTATCAGCCCATGAATCAACTAAAGCTGCATTTTTAGCCATATCAAGACGACCCAGAAACAGGATCTCTGCCAAAACCACGAGAGCAACAAAAACTGGCAAAACATTTGACCACTTCCTCTTAGGAACAGAAACTGACGAGGACCTATCTGATATGGGCAATCCGTCTGTATTTTCAACGGCTCTTGAGCCTCTTGAATTTAAAAAGATACCCATCAAGCAATACTCTCTCTTCCCGTTCTCGAGTTCTTCGTAAAACCCCCTCTAGTTTTTGCCCCCCGGCCCCCCTCACTTTCAAGGGGTGAAAGTCCCAACTGTTGTTTAAAGATGATCTTTTTAAGGAAGAAAAGCTGTTATAAAAGATGGCAATTAATTGATTTTTAAGTTTGGAAGAACAGGGAATGTCCTTGCACTTTCCTACAGGATGTTGCTATACTCAGCTTATGTTTTGGGCGAGTTTTTTGGTTGGAGGTAGAACATCTTAGGTTGGGAAGACTTTTGTGTCTCTCATTGGTCTGTTCAGTCTGCAGAGGAATCAACGGAAGAAGCGTAGCCCTGGCCAATAGGAACACGTGAATGCTCAACCCCTCTCTTTCTTTGGTTGTTTTGGTCTGAGACGATCAAGCTTTAATTAAAGGAGTTGGTGGACTTGGCTGCTAGACCGGAGTCACAACTCACATGTGTTAGCTCAAAGGAAAGCTATGTCGCGCAGCTTAGCCAATAGCCACTTAGGCCATATCAGTGCTTACTTTTTGTATTTTTTTATAATGAAATTTAATACATGTATTCTAATTTTTAAAATCAAATTTGCTTTTATTCCTATCATTTCACTTTTATATAAAAATTTAAAATTGGTAAGTTACATTTTCAAAATGTTTGAAATTTTATTAAAATTTTAAAAGATTTAATATTTATATAAAACCTTTCAAGAAAAAGTTTGGTACTAAGACTAGAACCAGGAAAAAAAATTCTAATGGAAGGGATCTTTATAACTTTCTCCAAATTTGCAGATTTGATTTGCAAAGTTTGCTTACTTTCGAACTAAATAAATCATCCAATCTATGATTATTTCAACCCAGATTTAGTTGTGGTGTCATCCAGATTCTGTTATAAGTTTCTGCCATACTCAATCACTTAACAGGGAATTTGGATAAGGCTCTGTTTGGCAATCAACTGATTGCATTTAGCTGTTAGTTGATTCTATTAAATGCAATCAACTGTTAGCTGATAGCTGATTATATCAACTGATTTGACCAGCGGATTGTATTAGCTGTTTGTTAAAGATGTTTAATAAAATTAGTTGTTTAATATTAACTGTTTATGTGTAAAAATGACTTATGAAGACATAACTTTAAAAAAATTATAAGGATATGAATATTATATAGTTTAGTATTTCAATAAATATTCTTATAAGAATTTATATTTTAGATATTTAATCCTACAAAAATTAAGTTTACAATTCTAATAAAAATATAGAATATATAATAATAATAATAATAACAATAAAAAATAATAAGAATACCTCACCCATCACCTTCAGAACTTAGGGCTCTAGTCATATCCACAGTATTGTTTTTTTTTATTTAGTCATCACCTACTTCTAGTTAGTTGTTTTCTTTGTTCACTGAGCCAAGAAAAAGTAAATAGAGAACGAGAAGTAACTTTCATCTCACATAGCGTCCAAACACAGCATTGCTCGGTTTTGTTTGTTCCTTTCTTTTGATCAGCCCAAAGCTATGCACTGTTCTCTTAGTTTCGTCTCGTTTTCTTCTTCGTCTCCCAAATTTTTTTTGTTATGCTTCTTTTTATGCAACTTGTCTTCTTCTTAATCATCCATTCCCAAACATCTCTTTGTCCTTTAAGCTTTGCTCTTTATTTTTGATATTTTCCCCTTTCACTTCTAACTTCTTCCGGCATTCTCTAGTTTTCAAGGTTAGCTTCTTCTGTTGGGTCATGTCTATACATTCCGAAATGAAGCAGCAGATAGCGTGAGGGTGAGACGGAGCAAAGCAGTAGGGCAAAATTGATATTGAAATAAAAATTTCAACTGATGGAGATGAAACGCTCCTCCAAAGGAGCTGTTTTAAAATCAGCTGGTTGGATTGAATCAGCCAACCCAACCAGCTAATAACCAAACAACTCTAATAACTTTTATATAAATTCAACAAGCTAAAATGAGTCAATCAACTAAAAAAGAGCTGATGAGCTCTTCACCAAATAAGGCTAAAGGATCCAACTTTGTCCCAGTGCTTCTAAACCAAGGCTGAGAGGAAGGCTCATTGTAGTATAGGAAGCTTTCTTCTTGTTCTTTGTACAAAATTTAGAATCTTTTTTATGTATCATTTGAAAAGGAGAGTCTTTGCCTTCTGTTACTGTTGAATGAGATGAAGTATTGTTTTTTCTTTTTGTTATTATCATTTTTAAAAGAAATAAAAAAAATCTTTGCAAGAGCCATTTGTGATGAGATGTAGATGTAAGGAGGGCTGGGTTGCGGGAGGATATTCTTATTTCCAAGTTCCTGAAAGGGGCTGGAAAAACAAAGAAACGTGGTAAACTGCCTACGGATAATGCCAAATTTGAAATTCATGAAGCAGATGAATAAAAAATGGAGCAGGAAATGGGGATATCCAATGGAAGATAACGACTGTTATTTTTGGCACCTGCAATTTCTACCAGCTTTAGCACACGTCTCCTCCACGTCAATATAAACTTACACGTCTCATCCCCCTAGATTATCCACAACTCTTGTGTTGGAACCCATAACCCAAAAGCTTCTTTCATTTACAATAGAAAAGGGCTAACAGCCCACTTGATTCACCTAACACATACTACTCCACTTCATTTGCTTCTTTAATAAAATAAAACCTAATTCCTTTAATTGCAACTCAAAATGGACCCTAGCCCATTCGCTTCATTTAAACCTTCATTCTCCT
>JAOTBA010000205.1:31015749-31026855 GCA_025629845.1 Erythroxylum squamatum
ACTTGAATTACATTCTCATATCTCATTTGAGAGACGTAAAACAAAACAAATAGTTGAATTCACTAATAATATAACCAAATATTTCAATTAACTAGCATAATTAATCTATTAATTCTACAAGAAAAATAACGAAATATATTTTCATAATTCTTTTAAACCTAATTCGGGTAATCGGGTAACCCGAATTGTTTTCGGAGTTACCCGTCCCAAACCGAAAACAATTCAGGTAATACTCGGCTCGACCCGATTTATCCGTATTTTAGCATTTTATTACCCGAATTAATTCAGGCCGGGCCGGGTAATCGGGCCGGCCCGAATAATGCTCACCCCTAATCTCAATCATCTTTTCTGTCTCTCCTGCTTCTTTTTTCTTTTCTTCTCTCTTACATCTCTAACTCATCTCTTACGTCCTTTTAACCATGTGAGTTCCTAAAACTGATTTGATATTTTTATAATTATATTGTGTTATTTTTTCTGGTTTTCTTGGTTTCCTTTTCCATCAACGTATGATTTTTCTACGTTTATGATTTTCCAAGTTTTTATTTTTGCATTTCCGAGTTACTAGTTTTTCTATTTATCGTTTATCTACTTTTTTGTATTCCAATTATTTTTTATTATGTGTTTTTGGTTTATTTTGACTTTTATGTTTCTGCATTTCTATGTTACTGGTTTTATTATTTATCGTTATCTGTGTTTTTTTTTAATTTTTGCATCTTAACCAAATAGTTTTTATTTTCAGTTTTCATGTCACAAATCTCAACTAAACATGTTTTTGTTTTTTTAATAAAAAATAGAAACCAAAAACTAAAAACTAAAAACCACAGCAGAAAAATAGAAGTGGAACCAAACAACCCCTAAAATTCTTACAAATAGATTGAAGATAGTTTTGAACTCTCATATCAAAGATGAAAATTTCTCAATTGTATAAGAGCTAATGAAAGAATATTAGAGAAAAAACTCCTCCCCAGATGGTTGTGTCATCAAAGTTGATTTCAAGAAGGCTGATTATGTTGAATGGGGTTTTATATTACAAACTTTGGAGATCTTGGGATTTCCTATTGCTTTTATCAAATGGATTGAGGCATGTATCACTTCCCTTTCTTTCTCAGTCTTGATTAATGGTGTACCTATTGGATTATTTAAGAGCGCTAGAGGCCTAAGACAAGGGGATCCTTTATCCCCTTAACTTTTTAATCTATGTATGGAGGTTCTTACACAGATGCTTTTCCACAATGTGGGGAAGAACATACATTTTAAGTTACATAACAAATGAAAAAAAAGTGGAGCTTATTAATCTATGCTTTGTGGATGTCCTTTTAATCTTCATTGAGGATCACTGTAAATCAATGGAACTGCTTATCTATACTCTACTGGCTTTTAAGGAGCTCTTAGGTTTGGAAATTAATTTTTAGAAGTGTCATTTCATCTTGGCTTCTAGCATCAATCAGTTTGAGTATATAATATCCTAAATCATAGGTATGACTAGAAGGGTAGCCTTACTGATCTATCTGGTTCTCCCCATCACTATTAGAAGGATCCAGTTTTCATAATGTTATCCTTTATTAAAGAAGATACAAAGAAGACTAAACATGTGGGATAATAAGACTCTATTCTTTAGGGGTAGACTATAACTCATTAAATTAGTATTAAATTCTTCACATATTTACTATTCCTTTAACATGTGTCTTGCAAAAGGATTTATAAAGACCTTAGAGAAATTATTTAGAGAAATAATTACTTAGAGAAATTATTTAGGCAATCTAAATTTTGAAAGGCACAGTGCCAAAGTGAAATGGACTCAGGTTTAAAAGAGAAAGGAGGAAGGAGGTTTGGGGCCAATCTCCACTAGTATTACTAACAGAATTATATTGATAAAAAAGCTTTGGAATTTCTTGTTGGAGAAGGAGTCACTATAGATAAAATGGCCCCACACTTATATCCTTAAGGGGAGTAATATATGGTCCATTTCTATTAAAGCTTTCCTTTTTGGTTCTTGATTCAATCACTTAAGCTAAGGGCCATAATGGAACCAACTGTGCTTTGTAAGATAGGAAATGGTGAAAAGGCCTCGTTTTGGTTTGATAATTGGACATGTATAAGCCCCCTGATCAAATACCCCAAGATGTGCTCAACTGGAATTTAATCCCTATCCATTCCAAGGTTAACTCTGTCCTGATAAGGGGACAATGGAGCAATATCCCTTCATAGATATAATATCTCATTGGTAATTATAATCCTGAGCTTGGAAGAAAGGACTCTTCCCAATGTCTCAACCAACCTCCAGATATCTTTAACTCTTCAAGATTCATGGATTAGATAGTTTATAATACTTCTAAGGTGGAATGGTACCCTATTGTATGACATGATTCTCTCATTCTTAGTCACTCTTTCATATTGTGGTTGGCTACTTTGGATAATTGAGTACGTTAGATAGAATGTCTTACATAGCTACCAACCCTACTTACATTCTATGTGGAGGAGAGGAGGAGTTTAGGGACCATTTTTTCTTCCTTTTTGATATTTCTAAAGTCATATGGAACAAAATACAGGATCTCTACTTGCAGTATAACATGAGGAGTAAGTTTATGGACGTTCTTAATTGGCTCCTAAAACTAAAAAATTCCCCCTCATCTAGTAAGGTGGTATTTATCATCTCTTTTGCTTTTATTGTTAAAAACTTATGGTAGGAGAGAAACTTAAGGAGATTTCAAAATAAGGCTCGTATTAGGGATAGGATTTTGTTCTCCCTAATTTATGAATTAGGGAGCAATTACTTTGTATCTGAGGATCAAACAGAGTTTGTCCTAATATAGCATCCTCATGGAGGATTAACTAATAGATTTTTTTATTCTAAAAGGAAGAGCACCCAATTAGTAATAATTAGAGTGAAGAAAATCTCTCACATGAAGAACAACTGAGCTTTATATAGAAGGGTTGTGTTATCTTCTATAGAGGATCCAACTCTTTTACTGATCAACTAGTGTTGCTGTGTAATCTCCACTTGTATCTCTGAGGAAATTCATTAGAGAGGTAAAGAAGATTAAGATCCAAATCTAGGTAAACACACAATCAAGAGGTGACAAAACTCTTACCTGTGGAGCCATAGGATGATGTGTGCCCCTTAGAGAAGTCCAAGAGAAGGGAATCCCTAATTTGGGTAGTTCTTTTCTGGAGGCTTGGACAAAATGATCCGATATTACTATTTGTGTTATGTTTGTTTTCATCTCAACGATGCGTTTTGTATGCTAGTCAAGACTATGTTGTTTTAGGCAAGGTATCCTTTGTAAGACTAATTCTTGTAAACTCATTCATATATACAATTAATTCCTTTTTACTTTTTCAAAAGGAAAAAAAAGCTCATTACTATGTCTAAAAAGATCCTATTCTTTTGTTTAACAACCTTGTTATATCGTGGAGTGTAAGAAGAGTGATTTGATATTGTATTTCAAATTCTTCACAATACTTTTAAACTTATTAAACTTTTTCACCCTATCATATGTACGAAATATCTTTATACAATAGTTGCTTTGTCTTGTCACGTGAGTCTTAACTTCTTAAAATAAGTAAAAACTTCAGATTTATTTGACAATAAATTGATTCAATTTTTTTTTGAGTGTAATCATCAATATAGATCAAGAAGTACCTATTATTTTCATTCAACTCAAAATTCATTGAACCAAATATGTTAACATGAATAAGCTCATATGGCCAGATTGCATGTTGACTCTTTATAGCTCTAAATGGAAATATGCTTTGTTTTCCAATAATGCAAGCTTCATATAATTGACTTGGATGGATTATACTCTATAAGTTTTTCCATATATACCTTTAAGCAAGCAACTTCAAAATTGGAACCTTAAATGGCCAAATCATAGGTGTTATAACTAAGACTCACTTTAACCATATTATGGAAGCATATATAAACGTCATTAGAAATATAAATATGAAACATACAATTTTTTTGTTAAAGTAACCTTAAGTATAAGTGCACCGTTTGTATCAAAAATTGGAAAGAGATCATCATGCGAATACTTTAATACCCTTCTAGAATAGAAATATAGATATGGTCTCAATTATTCAATTTGATTAAAATTCATCTTTTCCCCGTTAATTGTGATACCATTGGTGAACTTAACTTTGGAGTAGACAGACTTATCAAGATCAAAAACGAGCTTTTCTTACCACACATATGGTTGGTGCACCTTGTATTAGGAATCCATGTGTAATAATTTGGTATTTCATCAATTGTTGTAACCCTTAAAAGAATATGGTTTTGATTGTCATCTTCTTATATAAAATGAGAGCTTTGGTCATAATGTTGGTATAATGTTTAATTTACTTTAATTATTTTGATTGCCTTCAATTCCATGGCTATGATCATCATATTCTTTATTACGTTGTGATGACTGTCACGTTCTCATCCTCTACCACAAGAATTTCCGTATCCTTGAGTTGTTTCACCAACTTATACAATGTTGGTATGAGTTGAACTCTAAAAGGTTTGTTCAATTAGCTTCTCTAGCTCCTACTTATTTATGTGTTGCCTATAGACTTGCAAAGTGGTATATACCCTGTCGATTAGGGATGGATCCAGAAATTTTTTTGAGTGGGGGTAAAATTTTAATGGTCACAAAATTTTATTTTTAATAAGGGCAAAATTTTATTTTTTTGCAAAATTTTATTTTTTATGGGATCAAAACTTAAAATAATAATTTTTCATGTGAAATTTTTTGGAGGCAGTGGGGCGCCGTCCCTGTTGTCGTCGATAGTTACAAGATTAGATTAAGAACTTCCTTAATAATTACCTCGTCATGCTCCAATTTGAGGCCAACAGCCTAAGATTTTCTCCATTTTAACTTACTCTTTATACTTGTTTATTTTCATTTGATTTTTCAAAGTAAAAAGTCTACTTACATAATTAGCCATAATCTCAAATGAATCTATTTGCAAAATTTCATATTGATGTCTCAAGGTTTAAAGTTAATGTATACCGTCTTAACTTTTTTCACACCTTTGTACAATGTCAATAAGGTATTCAGGCTTGCGTTGACATAGTTACTTTCGTAACCTTCTCAAACACTTCATCATTCACTCCTTCACGAATAAAATACCATACAACCTTCTCCACATAACTAGCATTGTCTTTAAAATTAGTAATGTCAGTCATCATGACACTTTATAAGTCGTGGTTTTTGAAAAGCATTTTAAATAGTCTATTGATTACAACCTTTTTCAATTAAGACAAGAATTAAAATTTAGGATAATTTTTTCTTGACCATAGCTTTAATCTCCCCACGAAGATGTACCAGTGCTGTAGTCAGGGGCGGATCTAAATTTTTTTTAAGTGGGGGCAAAATTTTAATAGGGACAAAATTTTAATTATAACAAAATTTTATTTTTTTTATACCATCAAAATTTTAAATAATAATTTTTACAAATAAAATCTTTTGAAGCTAGTGAGGGCAAGTGCCCCCACTTGCCTTTACTGTAGCTCCGACACTGGCTATAGTCCCACTCATCACTCACTTTGAAGAAGCTCAGACTGAGAGTACCAAAAATGGTAAATGGGACATTGTCCATTGTTGCCATGATATATTGTAATGGTGGAGGAATCAAAAGTGTGCCACGTGGTGAAGGGAGCCACACTAGTCTATCAGTGATGGAGCCTGGAATGTTGGAGATTACTCGTCTCCTCTGGATAGGGATATTGGACATTATTTATATACGTGGATCTCTGACTGTTATGATTTAAACTATGCAATTATATGTTTTATTTGTAAACTTCATAATCTCTCAAAACCTAAGCTTTAATGATCTTTCGGTGGCCGCACTTACCAACCATTTGTGGTCCAGCAACACAAATCCAAACCCTACGGCTAACATCAAATACCATCAAACAGACGCATCTCACGCAATTTTATCCTACTATTCCCAGTACTAACCGATCCAACGGAAACAACCCCAACTAGTCACCATCCAATGCCCGTGTCGGAAAGCTCAACTCCACGGTCGTCATTGTCCCACGTTGCTCTTGTTCATTGGCCCCAAGTCACATCAGTGTTTCATCTCGTTCATGATTGGTCCACGTTACCAGATGTGCATTGTTAGGACAATATTTTAGTGAGAATACAATTAAAAAATTTAGAAAAATATGAAAGAGACTTGAAATTGGAAGCCCCTTAAATGCTGGCAATAGACACCTGGCGACTCAGAGAAACGACACACTCTTCTCCTGCTCTCCTCTTCTCTCTCTCTCTTCTCAATTTCTCATCCCCTATTTTTATTTTTTCACGCCAAAAAATCCAAACTTTTTTATAAATTTTTGTTGGAAAATAAGAGGTGAGCAAAAGTAATCCAAGCTTTTATAATTATGCCTCCCCCCTCTCTCTCTCCCGCCCTCTCTCTCCCCCTTTCCCTAGTCCGTCTTTTATATTATTAGTGTTCTATTTTCATTTTTATATTATTACTTCTCGCCTTTTATGATCTTTTATTGCAATAAAGTTTGCATCTTTCCCGCTGAAATTACTGGTTGGAAATTGGGTTGTAACAAAGTTTAGAATTTGAACAGTTGATTCGTTTACTAGATCCTTTTCTTGGGCTTGTGGAAACTTAAACTGAGTGATGAAAATGGGTTTGAAGTTGGATTTTAGCTTTTCTTTTCGTTCACTTTTCTGCTTAAAGTTGCAGGGTTTAGATGTTGTTTTTGATTTGGAATATGGGTTCGTTTAAACTAGTGATTCTGTGGGGTGAAAGTTTGACTTTTGGTGATGGGACGGAGATGAGGAGATGGAAGTGAAAGCATGAAATTTGTGGTTTGATTTTGTAGCGGTGATCGAATTTTTGGATCTGGAATATAAAAGAAAGAACCTTACTTTAATTTGACCCGCGTCAGTTAGCTAGTTGGATGGGCCTTTTGTTTCTTTATATTCTAACCTTGTAATTTAGTGCACTTTGAAGTAGTTTAGAGTGATGCAAATCAAGTCTCGATCCTTAACTTGGCTTGCTTTTAATGTTTTCTTCTTGCTTTTTCGATTCTTAAGAGTATTGAGTCTGTTGTGTATATTTTAATTGACATGGGATGCTATACGAGATTCTACATACTTGAATTTTGGAGCCATATAACTTGGTTCTTCACTGAACTTAAGGGACCTCCGTTGAAATTTGGATCTTCCATGGATTTCGCAATTCTGAGGCCGTGACGCTGTTTGTTATGAAATCCTATCTGGAAGTTTATCATACTTCGGTTTAGTCCAACTATTGCTAATTGTATGCCAGTACTTGTTCTTTTTTCTCCTGAAAATTGTAGTTGACTTGAAAACTTGAAATCGTTTATAGTGTTTCTTGGTTCGTTCTTTTATATGTTTGAAATAAGAACTTCTGACGTTTTTAACTCTTGCAAGCAACAACCGAGTCATGTTGCTGTTGTTGAGATTATCAATGGTTTGTATGCAGTTTATAAATTTATGGCTGTAAACTTGGTCTCCAAATTTAGTTTGGTGTCACTCCCCCCCTTACGACTTTAATGGATGTTTGGATATCATTTTGTAGAAGAAGCTTAGAGGAACGAGATTCCAGTTTGATCCACTTCAAACGGGTGAAGTTCTAACGCTGCTTGATTGGTCCTGCTGTTTTAACTGCTTGAAAATTTTTGGAAATGAAGTCTCATTTGAACTTCAAGAACTTTGGTAATACTCCGCCTGGAGAAAGCGGTGATGCAAAGCCTCCAGGAAATCCCCTGCTAGTTCGGCAGCCTTCAGTATATTCCTTGACCTTTGAAGAGTTCCAGAACACTTGGGGAGGAGGGCCTGGGAAGGATTTTGGGTCAATGAACATGGATGAACTGTTGAAGAACATATGCGCCGCTGAAGAGACTCAGGCCATGACAAGTTCTATTGGTGTTGGAGAAGGAAGTGTTCCTGTTGGAAATTTGCAAAGACAAGGATCATTGACTTTGCCCAGAACAATAAGTCAAAAGACTGTTGATGAGGTGTGGAGAGACTTGATCAAGGATACTAGTGCTGCCTTTAAAGATGGAAGTGGTAGTGTAGTACCAAATCTGCCACAGAGACAACAGACATTAGGAGAAATGACTTTGGAAGAGTTCTTGGCAAGGGCTGGAGTAGTGAGGGAGGATCAACAAATTGGAAATGCAAATGATACTGGATTTTTGTGTGAATTATCCCGGTTTAACTATAGTAATGACCCAAGTTTAGCTCTTGGGTTTCAGCAGCCAAATCAGATGAATGGGATTGTTGGTGCTCAAGCATCGGCCAATAACAATAACTTACTCGCTCATCAGCCTCCTAGTTTAGGACTGAATGCCGGAGCAATCAAATCATCTCAACCGCTGCAGAATTCCCATCAACAACATCCCCAGTCCCAACGACTACCACTCTTTCCCAAGCCAACCACTATTGCATTTACATCCCCTATGCATTCAATTCATAATCCTCAGATTGGAAGTCCGAAAGATTCAGTTGTGGGTATGCACACGTCTATCAACAATAAGTTAGTTCAAGGTGGAGGACTGAACCCGGTCAGTTTAGGAAGTTCAGCTGCGACAAGATCTCCTGCAAATCAGATATCACCCGACGTCACTGTAAAGAGTAATGAAGATACATCCTCGCTATCACCAGTTCCTTATGTGTTTCCTAGAGGAAGAAAACCCAATACAGCTTTGGAGAAGGTAGTTGAGAGAAGACAGAGAAGAATGATAAAAAATAGAGAGTCGGCTGCTAGGTCACGGGCTCGCAAGCAGGTGAATTTCTTGATTGAGCTACTATATGCACAGTAAGGGTTAAATTTACTGTAATGTAATTAGAAGGTCCTCTCTTTTACTTTTATGTGTGTCTGATGAACATATGATGCACTAATGTGGATGGAAGTTCCCCTTTTTGGGGTTTTATAGAATACTGTTAAATGGATTTGAGAAGCCTGCCACAAGTGACTCTTTAATGGTTTATGATGGGAGTCTTTTGGGTAAGCATTACATCAATATAGCTATAGGTGCAGAGCTATATCACTCTGGAAACATGTCTTTTTGTTTGTGTTTTCAGTTTTTTATTTCATTAAATTGTTCGAAAGATAGGTTGACTTCGAGTCTTTTCGGAATAATTGCAGAAGCGAAAGAAATAGTGTTAGACAAAATGCAAAAAGCCTAGGTGCTAACCATGATCAAGTTATTAAGCTTGCATTAGCCACCAACAGATGAATTTAAAGCAATCAATTTTAATACTACCTGGTTGGAAGGAATTTTTCTGCAAGGAAAATGGATGCAAAATTATTATTATTATATAAATATTTAATTAGATGTTTTAAGAGATTGTAGTCTATTACTTAAGAAACTTGTCCATAGGCTTGTGTTCTAGTTTTGGTGCACTAACTGTTGTTCAGTTCAAGGTTGCAGAAACAGCTCTTATTTCTATATTTATAATTCAAACTTGTCAGCAAAGTGAGAAGATCTTTACAACAATGTTTTTGTTAAGTTTTTTTTTTGGCTAATCATGCAGGCATATACCATGGAACTGGAAGCAGAGATTGCAAAACTTAAAGAACTGAACAGAGAATTGCAGAGAAAACAGGTACGCCTTGTTAATCTGGAATCCATACAAAAGTTGTGTTGTCAACCTTCCTTGATGTAACTTTTGTTGTTGCAGGCAGCAATGGAAATACAGAACAATCAGGTGTGGCTTCCTTCTTTTATTCTGGTGAAAGCTTCAATGACATGATAATGATGACCATTTTATGCTCTATAAATTAAGCATAAATGCTTTATTAATCTAAATCTTAAGAACATGCAATGATAAGGGTACAGGATGTGCAAGACATGCTACAAAGGAATTTTTAATGACTCCCTGAAAGTTTCACTTGATGACTGTTTCCATTTCTACCAGTGTTCCTTGAAACTTATCACAAAAATCATGAAGGAATTGAAATAGAACAATAAGCACCCTTCACAGCAATTTGCAAGATGGAGTCACTTGGTTCTAACCATTGAGGATTTGGTGAACTGCGTTATCTCCTTTCTGTACTCATCCATTTTAAAGGATATTAAAGGTTCAACCTCCTCAAATATATCTGAATATTGGGAATTAATTTGATCCTTGTTTAAAATGTGTTAAAGTAAGAATTCAACTGTGTGATTTCTGTCCTTTGTTTATTATTCTGGTATTTGGAAAGTTGCTTTCTGATCAGTTGTCTGGAAATTTTTAGATGCTGATTATCCTTTTTTTTGTTTTTGCAGTTCAAGGAGACAAATCGGGCGTGGAGTGCTAAAAGACTAGGCTTGAGAAGGACATTAACAGGTCCTTGGTGAGGTCGGTGGATTGGTCTTAGATAATGGGACAGTGCTGATCTCAAGGATGCAATATGAGGCATTTGTGGGGTATAAAGATCGGTTAGCTGATCGCATTTTATTCTAGGATGGCTTGGGAGTGTTATTACTAGGAGTTGAAATTAGTAAATTATGACTTTATATTAGTTCTAAACTCTCTTGAATAAACTTGTATGTCATCTTTATTTGCTTATCTTTGATTATAAATGGCCATGTATTTAGACAAGTCATGTGTTCCAGGCTGCAACACTCGGAGCTTTAGCACCTTTCCATTATCTACCTTATAGTTTAAGAAT
Organism: Erythroxylum squamatum; assembly: GCA_025629845.1. Lineage (NCBI taxonomy): Eukaryota > Viridiplantae > Streptophyta > Magnoliopsida > Malpighiales > Erythroxylaceae > Erythroxylum > Erythroxylum squamatum. The sequence goes on from JAOTBA010000205.1 coordinate 31,026,379, forward strand.
GCCAGACATGCTTAGAAAGAAAGTAAAGTACAATGGGAAAAAGTGTGTCAAGTACTAAAAAGATGTAAAATTTGATGCCACTGTCTGCAAAAATATGATTCCAATGATGCAAAAAAAAAAAAAAAAGACACCATTCAAGAGAGTATAGAAGTGGCGAGCGCTCTCTAACTCTTTTTGCCCTTTACTTTTTCACTCACCAGTTATGATTAATCTGTACTTTTTCACTCACCAGTTATGATTAATCTGATAGAAACTCTAGTTTGAAGTACTAGAGGTGAGTATATTATTGCATATAACCAGTGTTTTAACACTGAAATTTACAGATGTAGTCTAGTGACCACTATCGATACCAGAGCTATAGTAGCTCCTCAGGGAGAATGCCGATTCTCTCTGTCCCAAAGTCTCACTATTTTCTTCTGCATACCTCTTCCCCTCTTTCCTCCCTCACAAAACCAGCCCTCTCACCCTCTCTCACCC